>NW_026480835.1:0-13503 GCF_026875155.1 Cherax quadricarinatus
GTTTTCCCATCTGGTATTTGAGAGGGGGGGCCACAGCAAATGCTGCCCTCTGGTAAAAGAATGTTGCCCAAAGCATGGCCTGCCCTCTTTATCAGAGAGGTTGCCCAAAAAGTGCCGGCCATCTGGGAACAGAATTGTTGCTTTACAGCATGGCCTTCCATCTGGTATCAAAAATTTTGTTGCCATAGCATGTGCCTCCCATCTGTATCAAAGTGTTGCCATGGTATGTGCCTGCCATCTGGTATCAAGAAATGTTGCCACAGCAGTGCTGCCATTTGGTACAGAGAGTTTGCCATAGGAAAATTGGCCTTTCCACTGGTACGAGAGAGGTTGCCATAGCAAGTGCCTGCCGCTGGGTCAGAGAGTTTCCATAGCACCTTTTTCTCATCGGTATCAGAGAGTGTTGCCATAGAATGAAACCTGCCATCTGGTATCATGTTTTCCATAGCATGTGCCTGCCATTTGGATCACTTTTGTTGCCATAGCAAATGCCCGCCACTGTATCAGAGAGTGTTGCTGCAGTTGCCTTCCATCTGGTATCACATTTTTTTCCATAGCATGTCCTCCCATCTGGAAAACAGAGAGTGTTTCCATGCAGTGCCTGCCACTGTACAGAGGTTCCACAGCATGTGCGCCAATTGGGATCAGAGAGGTTGCCACAGCATGTGCCCCCCATCTGGAAACAGAAAGGTGTTGCCATTTTCTGTGCCGCCATCTGGTATCAGAGAGTGTTTTTCCATAGCAGTGCCTGCCCTCTGGTTTAAAAGGTGTTGCCATAGCATGTACCTGCCTATGATTCAGAAGTGTTCCCCTTGCAAAGTGCCTATCATCTGGGATCAGAGGTGTTGCCCCAGCATGTTTCCTTTCCATCTGGTATCAGAGAGTGTTGCCATAGCATGGTGCTGCCATCTGGTATCATAGAGTGTTGCCATAGCATGTGCCTGCCATTTGGTATCAGAGAGTGTTGCCATAGCAAGTGCCTGCCATCTGGTATGAGACAGTATTGCCATAGCACGTGTCTCACATCTGGTATCAGAGAGTGTTGCCATAGCATGTGCATGCCATTTGGTATCAGAGAGTGTTGCCACAGCATGTGCCTGCCATCTGGTATCAGAGAGTGTTGCCACAGCATGTGCTGCCATCTATTATCAGAGAGTGTTGCCATAGAATGTGCCTCCCATCTGGTATCAGAGTGTTGCCATACCATGTGCCTGCTAATTGGTATCAGAGAGTGTTACCACAGCATGTGCTGCCATCTGGTATCAAAGAGTGGTGCTATAGCATGTGCCTGATATCTGGTATCAGAGAGTGTTGCCATAGCATGTGCCTCCCATCTGGTATAAGAGAGTGTTGCCATGGCATGTGCCTGCCATCTGGTATCAGAGAGTGTTGCCGCAGCATGTGCCTGCCATTTGGTATCAGACCATGTGTTGCGATAGCATGTGCCTGCCTTCTGGTATCAGAGAGTGTTGCCACAGCATGAGCCTGCCATCTGGTATCAGAGAGTGTTGCCATAGCACGTGGCCTGCATCTGTATCAAGAGTGTTGCCATACATGTGACCTCATCTGGTACAGAGAGTTTTGCCATAGTAATGCCAGCCAACTGGTATCGAGAGAGTGATGCCATAGCATGAGCCTGCCATCTGGTATGAAAGAGTGTTGCCATAGCAAGTGCCTGCCATCTGGTATCAGAGAGTGTTGCCATAGCATGTGTCTCTCATCTGGTATCAGAGTGTTGCATAGAATGTAACCTGCCATCTGGTAAAGAGCATTGTTGCCCATAGCATGTGCCGCCAATCTGGTATAAGAGAGTGTTGCCATAGCAAGTGCCTGCAATCTGTTATCAGAGAGTGTTGCTACAGCATGTGCCTTCCATCTGGAATCACATTTTGTTGTGCCATAAACATGTGCCCTCCCATCTGGTATCATAGAGTGTTGCCAAACAATGTTGCCAGCCATCTGGCATCAGAGAGTGTTGCCACAGCATGTGCTGCCATTTGGTATCAGAGAGTGTTGCCACAGCATGTGCCTGCCATCTGGTATCAGTGTTGCCATTGCATGTGCCTGCCCTCTGGTATCAGAGAGTGTTGCCATAGCACGTGTCTATCATCTGGTATCAGAGAGTGTTGCCATAGAATGTACCTGCCATCTGGTATCGGAGAGTGTTGCCATAGCATGTGCCTGCCATCTGGTATCACATTTTGTTGCCATAGCAAGTGCCTGCCATCTGGTATCAGAGAGTGTTGCTACAGCATGTGCCTTCCATCTGGAATCACATTTTGTTGCCATAGCATGTGCCTCCCATCTGGTATCAGAGAGTGTTGCCATGGCATGTGCCTGCCATCTGGTATCAGAGATTGTTGCCACAACATGTGCTGCCCTTTGGTATCAGAGAGTGGTGCCACAGCATGTACCTGCCTTCTGGGATAAGAGAGTGTTGCCATTGCATGTGCGTACCATCTGGTATCAGAGAGTGTTGCCATAGCATGTGGCTGCTATCTCGTATCAGAGAGTGTTGCCATAGCATGTGCCTGCCATCTGATTTCAGAGTGTTGCCATAGCATGTGCTACCATCTGATATCAGAGAGTGTTGCCATAGCATGTTCCTGCCATCTGGTATCAGAGAGTGTTGCCATAGCATGTGCTGCCATCTGGTATCAATGAGTGTTGCCATAGCATGTGCCTGCCATCTGGTATCAGTGAGTGTTGCCATAGAATGTGCCTGCCTGCCATCTGCTATCAGAGAGTGTTGCCATAGGATGTGCCTGCCATCTGGTATCAGAGAGTGTTGCCATAGCATGTGCCTGCCATCTGGTATCAGAGAGTGTTGCCATAGCATGTGCCTACCATCTGGTATCAGTGAGTGTTGCAATAGCATGTGCCTGTCGTCTGGTATTAGAGAGTGTTGCCACAGCATGTGCCTGCCATCTGGTATCAGTGAGTGTTGCCACAGCATGTGTCTCTCATCTGGTATCAGAGAGTGTTCATGAGCAATAAATGCCTCCCAATTGGTATCAGAGATTGTTTCCATCTTTGTGTCATCCCCATCTGGTATCAGAGAGAGTAGCCCCCAACATGTTGTCAGCCATCTCTGGTTTGAGAGAGTATTGCCATAGCATGTGCTTTACCCATCGGTATCAGCAAACGTTGTCCACAGCAAGTGCTCCCATTGGTACTAGAGAGTGTTGGCCAACGCATGTGCACTCCCATTGTAATCAGAGAGTGTTACCATAGCTTGTGCCTTCCATCCGGTATCAGTGTTACCATAGCTTATGTCTCTCATCTGGTATCAGAGAGTGCTGCCAAAGCATGTGCCTGCCATCTGGTATCAGGGAGTGTTGCCACAACATGTGGCTGCCATTTGGTATCTGAAAGTGTTACCATAGCATATGCCTCCACACTGGTATCAAGAGTGTTGCTGCAGCATGTGCCTGCCATCTGGTATCAGAGAGTGTTGCCACAGCATGTGCCTCCCATCTGGTATCAGAGAGTGTTGCCATATCATATGCCTGAAATCTGGTATCAGAGAATGTTACCACAGCATGTGCTTGCCATCTGGTATCAGAGAGTGTTGCCCACAGCTACAGCATGTGGCCTCCCATCTGTATCAGAGAGTGTTTGTCTCAGCATGTGCCTGCCATCTGGTATCAGAGAGTTTTGCCACAGCATGTGCCTCCCATCTGGTATCAGAGAGTGTTGTCACAGCATGTGCCTGCCATCTGGTATCAGAGAGCGTTGCCACAGCATGTGTCTCCCATCTGGTATAAGAGATTGTTGCCATAGCATGTGTCTGCCATCTGGTATCAGAGAGTGTTGCTACAGCATGTGCCTTCCATATGGTATCACATTTTGTTGCCATAGCACGTGCCTCCCATCTTTTATCAGAGAGTGTTGCCATGGCATGTGCCTGCCATCTGGTATCAGAGATTGTTGCCACAACATGTGCTGCCATTTGGTATCAGAGAGTGTTGCCACAGAATGTACCTGCCTTCTGGTATAAAAGAGTGTTGCCATTGCATGTGCCTACCATCTGGTATCAGAGAGTGTTGCCATAGCATGTGCCTGCCATCTGGTATCAGAGAGTGTTGCCATAGCATGTGCCTGCCATCTGGTGTCAGAGAGTATTGCCATAGCATGTGCCTGCCATCTGGTATCAGAGAGTGTTGCCATAGCATGTGCCCACCATCTGGTATCAGTGAGTGTTGCCATAGCATGTGCCTGCCGTCTGGTATTAGAGAGTGTTGCCACAGTATGTGCCTCCCATCTGGTATCATTGAGTGTTGCCACAGTATGTGCCTCCCATCTGGTATCAGAGAGTGTTGCCACAGCATGTGCCTGCCATCTAGTATCAGAGAGTGTTGCATGAGCATATGCCTCCCATTTGGTATCAGAGATTGTTACCATAGCTTCAGTCTTCCATTTGGTATCAGAGAGTGTTGCCCCAACATGTGCTGCCATCTGGTTTCAGAGAGAATTGCCATAGCATGTGCTTCCCATCTGGTATCAGCAAATGTTGTCACAGCATGTGCCTCCCATTTGGTATTAGAGAGTGTTGCCAAAGCATGTGCCTCCCATTTGGAATCGGAGAGTGTTACCATAGCTTGTGCCTCCCATCCGGTATCAGTGTTACCATAGCTTATGTCTCTCATCTGGTATCAGAGAGTGCTGCCAAAGCATGTACCTGCCATCTGGTATCAGGGAGTGTTGCCACAACATGTGCCTGCCATTTGTTATCTGAAAGTGTTACCCTAGCATATGCCTCCAATTTGGTATCAGAGAGTGTTGCCACAGCATGTGACTGCCATCTGGTATCAGAGAGTGTTGCCACAGCATGTGCCTCCCATCTGGTAACAGAGAGTGTTGTCACAGCATGCGCCTGCCATCTGGTTATCAGAGAGTTTTTACCACGCATGTGCTCCCCTCTGTATAGAGAGGGTTGCCCAAGCAAGTGCTGCCATCTGTATCAGAGAGTGTTGCCATATCATATGCCTGAAATCTGGTATCAGAGAATGTTACCACAACATGTGCTTGCCATCTGGTATCAGAGAGTGTTGCCACAGCATGTGCCTCCCATCTGGTATCAGAGAGTGTTGTCCTCAGCATGTGCCTGCCATCTGTATCAGAGAAGTGTTGCCACAGCATGTGCCTCCCATCTGTATCAGAGAGTATTTGTCACAGCAATGTTCTGCCATCAGGTATCAGAAGTGTGCCACAGCATGTGTCTCCCATCTGGTATAAGAGATTGTTACCATAGCTTGTGTCTCCCATCTGGTATTAGAGAGGGTTGCCACAGCAAGTGCTGCACTGGTATCAGAGAATGTTGCCATATCAATGTGCCTTGCCATCAGGTATCAAGAGTGATTTGCCACAGCATGTGTCTCCCATCTGGTATCAGAGAGTGTTGCCTGAGCATATGACTCCCATTTGGTATCAGAGATTGTTACCATAGCTTGTGTCTCCCATCTGGTATCAGAGAGTGTTGCCCCAACATGTGCTGCCATCTTGTTTCAGAGAAATTGCCATAGCATGTGCTTCCCTATCTGGTCTGGTATCAGCAGATGTTGTCACAGCATATGCCCCGTTCCAATCTGGTATCAGAGAGTGTTGCCACAGCATGTGACTGCCATCTGGTATCAGAGAGTGTTGCCACAGCATGTGCCTCCCATCTGGTATCCAAGAGTGTTGCCATATCATCATATGCCCTGAAATCTGGTTATCAGAGAATGTTACCGCAACATTGCATGCCATCTGAATTCAGAGAGTGTTTCACACAGCATGTGCCTCCCATCTGGTATCAGAGAGTGTTGTCCTCAGCATGTGCCTGCATCTGGTATTAGAGAGTGTTTAGCCACAGCATGATGCCACCCACCTGGTATCAGAGAGTGAGATGTCACAGCATGTGCCTCCAACTGTATCAGAGAGTGTTTTGCCACAGCAATGATTCTCCCATCTGGTATAAGAATTGTTACGATAGCTTGTGTCCTCCCATCTGGTTATTAGAGAGGGTCGCCAACAGCAAGTGCTGCCATCTGGTTCAGAGAATGTTGCCATAGCATGTGCCTCCATCTTGTATCAGAGAGTGTTGCCATGCAAGTGCTGCCATCTGGTAACAGAGTTTGTTGCTACAGCAAGTGCCTTCCATCTGGTATCACATTTGGTTGCCATAGCATTGTGCCTCCATCTGGTATCAGAGAGTGTTGCCATGGTATGTTGCCTGTCCATCAGGTACAGAGAGTGTTGCCACACAGCATGGTTCTGCCATTATGGTATCAGAGAGTGTTTGCCATACCATGTGCCTGCCAAGTATGAGAGGTTTTAAAATAACATTTTCCCCCTCTGGTACCAAGGGGGGCCATAACAGTTCCCCATCTATTATCAAAAAGTGTTGCCATAACAGTGCCTCCCATTGTCTATTTTAGAAGTGTTGCCATAACACTTGCTCCCACTGACATCAGTGTTGCCATAATATTTCACCCATCTGGGAAAGAAAAAAGTGCTGCCCAACATTTCATCCCACCTTTTTCAAGATAAAACATGGCCTTCCATCTGGGCAGAGAGGTTTTCCAACATGTTCCCCCCTCGGATCTTAAGGTTGCCATAACACATGCATCCCATCTGGTAACAGTGTTGCTATAACATTTTTCCCATCTGGGATCAGGTTAAAAAACATACCCCGCATCTGGGACAAGTGTGTTGCCATCACATGTGACTCCCCATTTGCTCAAAGGTGTTTTTTCAAACATGTGCCTGCAAACGGAATCAATTTTTTCCCATAAAAAAGTTCCCCTTTTGGGTTTAGAGAGTATGCCATAACAGGGGCTCCCATCTGTATCAGGTTTTCTGTAACTTGCCTCCCATCATGTATCAGTTTGCCATAACATTGTCTCCCATCTGGTATCAAGAGTATTGTGATAAGATGTGTCTCCCATCTGGGATCAGAGAGTGTTCTCAGAAAGTGCCTCATACGGAATCAGAGGTGTTGCCATAACATTGCCCCCATCGGTATCAAGAGTGAGCCAAAATTCCCCCAAACTGGGATCAGAGGTGTTCCAAACTATGCTTCCCCTCCTTGGGATCTACATTGTTGCCGAAAAATGCTTCCCATCTAAACAAGGCATTAAACCAATATGTTTCCTCCCCTCTTACAGAAAGTGTTGCCATAACATGTGGCCACCATCCCCCCTATCAAAGTTTGCCATAACATGTGTCCCCACGGGACGAGAGTATTACCATAAGAAATTTTCTCCTATCTGGATCAGAGAGTTTGCCCCCCAACATTGCCTCCTATCGGGATCAGAGAGTATGTCATAATATGCTCCCCCTGGATCAGAATCTTGCCAAACATGTGCCACCATCTTGTGTCAAGGGGTATTCCCATAACTTGGCCTCCCATCTGTATCAAGAGTGTTGTCGTATCATGTGCCTCTATCCAGATCAGTGTTTTAAAATAAAAAAGTGCCTACAATCGCATCGTGTTGGGATAAAATGGTCTCTAAATTTGGATCAATAGAATTGCCAAACTGTGTCTCCAATCTGGGATCAAAGGGGTTTCCCCAAAAATTCTTTTTCCCAATCAAAGAGTTTCCACAAGATGGCATAGATCCCATCTGCTTCAAAAAATGTTGTCATATTTTTCCCATCTGGTATCAAAATGTTACCACAACAGTCCCCCAAATGGTATCAAAGAGTGTTGCCATAACTATTCTACCATCTGGTATCAAATATTGCCAAAAACATGTCCTCCCATCTGGTATCAAAAGTTTGCCTAACATGTGCCCCCCCAACGGTATCCCAAGAGTTTGCCGTAACACATGCCTACCATCTGGTATCAGAAGTGTTTTTATATGTCTCCCCTGGTACGTAGAGAGTTGCCCAACATTCCTCCACGGGAAAAATGTTCCCAAATGTGCCTCCGATCTGGTGTCAGGGGAGTGCTGCCATAACAGTCCTCCCTCTGGTATCAAGTGAACCATAACGGTTTCTACTCTGGATCAGATTTCCCAAAAATGTTTCCCAACTGGTATCAAATGTTGCCATAACAGTGCCTCCCAATTGGGTTCAGAGACTTTCCATAACAATTCTTCCCATCAACTTATCAGAAATGTTGCCATAATATGTGTCTCCCCCTCTTTACGAATATATTGCCTTAAGATTTTTCTCTCATCTGGTACTGAAGTTTGCCCCAACTTGTGCCTCATATCTGGTATCAGAGAGTGTTCCTAACATTTCTCCCATCTTTTAGCAGAAGTATGATGCTCTCTCATCTGATCAAGATGTTCCCTAACTTGTGCCTCCCAATTGACATCAAGATGTTGCCATAACATTGCCTCCCTCATCGTACAACATTGTTGCCGAAACATGTGCAACCCACTGGACCAGAGAGTATTAAACCCAAATAGTCCTCCCACGGGATCGAAAGTTTGCCTTAACATGTGCCACCATCTGATATCGGGAGTGCTGCCAAACACTTTTTCCCCTCTGGGGATCAGAGATTGTCTAAATTTTCCCACCTGGATCAGAGATCTTTCCATAACATGCCTACCTCGAATTAAGATGTTGCCATAAATGCCTCCCCCCTGGTATAATTATTGCCATAACATTCCCCCCTGGTACAGGAGGGTTCCAATCATTCCTCCATCCTTCAGGTTTCGTAAAAGGCCTCCCATCTGTTTTTCAGTGTTGCCCTAACATGTCTCAAAACTTTTATCAGGGGGCCATAACATTGGGCCCCCATCTGGTGTCAGAGGTTTTGCCCTAAATGCCTTTCCCTCGGTATCAGTTTTCCCAAAAATTTCTTCCAAACTGGTACAATTGTTCCCTGAAATTGTCTCCCCTCGGATCTGAGAGTTTTGCCATAACATTGGGCCCAAAATCTATTATTAAATGATCCATAACAATGCCTCCAATATCTCATTAAGAGTGTTGCCCAAAAATTTGTTTCCAATCTGGCATCAAGTTGCCATAACATGTTTCCCCACTTGGGATGCAGATTTTGCCAAACTTGCCTCCTACCTTTTCAATGTTACTAACATTCCCCACGTTCAGTGTTGGGATAACATGGGTCTCAAATCTGATATCACGTTTATAAAACGGCCTCCCTTCTGGTATTGGGGTTTCCCAACATTGTCCCATGGGATCAAGAGTGTTCATAACTGTCCTAACATCTGGGATCAAAGTGTCGTAATAGCATATCCTCCCATCTGGGATCAAGGTTGCTAAACACATTCCCACATCTTGTCAGAGGTGTTTAAAATCACATGTCTCCCTTGTTGTCAACACTGTTCCATAACATTCCTCCCGGTACAGTTGTTCCCCTAACATGTGTCCCCATTTTGGTATCAAGAGTATTTCCATAAAAGGTGTCCCATCTGGGATCAAGAGGCTTTCCATAAATGTGCCTCTGATCGGGGATCAAGATTGTTGCCATTTCAGGGGCCTCCCATTGTTATCAAGAGTGTTTTCCATTTAAAATTTGCCCCCCCACGTCTGGTATCAAGAGTGTTTCCATAACATGTTCTTCCCCCTCCATTCTATGTTGCAAAAAAATGTGCCTCCCATTGGGACAGAGAGGTTCCATGACATGTGCCTCCAAACGATCAAGGTTTTGGGCCTAAACATGTCCTCCCCCCAGGATCAGAGAATTTTGCCTTAACATGTCCCCCGTCGGGTCAGGGGTGTTTTCAAACAGGCCTTCCCCCTGGGGCAGAAGGTTGCCAAACAAGCCTTTTATCATCTGGGATCTACATGTTGCCAAAAAATCGCTTTCCCAAACGGACAAGAGTATTGCCGAAGCAGTGCCTCCCATCTGTATATAAAGTGTGCCATAACATTTCCCCCAACTTGATCACGACGTTTCACAAGGCCCCATTTTGGGATCAGGAGCTTGCAAACAGTCCTCCCCTTTGGTATCAAGACATTTAAAACAATTCCCCCCCCATCATCGGGATCAGAAAGTGATGGCTATAACTTGCTCCATCCGTACAGTGAGTGTTGCCAAAATATCCTCCCATCTTTTCAAATTGTTCCAAACATTGCCTCCCAACTGGTATAAAAATTTGCAAACATTCCTCCCACGGGATCTGTTGCCAAACATTGTCCTCTTTTTTATCAGAGAGTATTGGTTAAATGTTTTCCCACTGTATCGGAGATATTCCCTAACGTGCCTCATACGGAATCAGAAGTATTTCAAAACAATACCTCCCATCTGTACAAGAGTTTCCCCTTAAAAAGTGCCTCCCATCTGTTTTCAGAGTGTTGCCATAACATGATCGCACACTGGGTTTAGTTTGCCATAAATTCCCTTTTCTGGTATCAAGAGGTTCCATAAATTTGCCTTTCCCTCATATCATGTTGTCATAACATTCTTTCCCTCTTATCAGATTGGCCCCCAAACATATTCTCCCTCTGGATCAAAACAGATTGCCAAACATTTCTCCCAACAGATCAGAATTTTCCCATAAGATTTTTCTCCCTTCTTACAAAGTATTGCCATAATATGTGCCCCATCGGGATGGAAAGTGTTGCCATAACTGTGCCTCCCATCCTTTTTCAATTTTAAAATAACTGTCCCCCCATCGGATCATTTGGTAAACATTTCTCAAATCTGGTACATTTTATATAACATGTGCATCCCTCTGTATTATGTTGCCCCCCCCAACATTAAATTTTCATATGGTTTCGAAGTTTTGCCATAACAGTGTCCCCCCACGGTTTGGATTGTTGCCATAACAGTTCCCCCAACTGGACAAGGTGTTTTCCAAACAGTCTCCTCATCTGGGAAAGACTGTTTATATAACAGATTCCCCCCACAACGTTCAGAAAAGGTTTGGCCATTAAAAATTAAAAGTGCTTCTCATCCGTATCATGAGTTTTTCCACAACTTGCCTCCATCTGGTATCAAGATTTATCATACTATGTCTCACACTCGACAAGAAGTTTTCCATAAAATGTCCTCCCATCTGTAACAGGATGCCAAACATGTGTTTCCCCCTGGTTTAGAGCTTTTTGATAAAAGTTATCCCCTCGTATCAAAATGTTGCCTAAAAGTGCCTCCCATCTGGGACAAAGTGTTTTCCATAAATGTGCCTCCCAACTGGCATCAAGGTGTTGCCAAACTATCCCCCCCCGTCATCTTAAATACATTCTGCCAAAACAGGCTTCCCCTCTGGTATCAAAACTTCAAAGTATGCCTCCCATCTGATATCAAAGGTTTTTCCTAAATTTTTTTTTCCCCGATACAAGTTTGCCCCTAACATGTTTTTCCCATCTGGTATCAGAAGTATTGCCAAAATGGTTTCCCCGATCAAAAATTATTATTATTATTATTATTGTTAAATTTAAACGAAGCAGTAACCACAAAGGGTATACAGCCATCTTGTATCAAAGAGTTTGTCCAACATTGCCTCCTTGTATCAAGAGTTTTGCCATAACAATGCCTCCCACTGTATCAACAGGGAGCCAAACATATGCCTCCCATCGTATCAGAAGTGTTGTCAAAATATGTCTCCAATCTGGTATCAGAGAGTCTTGCCATAACATGCCTACCATCGGTATCAGAGAGTGTTTCCTATCATTTCCTCCTCCTTTTCAGAGTTAACATAAAAAGTGCCCCCCTCTGCATCATGTTTGGGATAACATTTCTCAAACCTTATCATGTTGCCAAAATTCCTCCCATCTTATCAGAGATGTTCCATAACATGGCCTTCCACGGGATCAAGAGTGTTGCCATAACATTTTCCCCATCTGGTACAGAGAGTTTGCCATAACACTCCTTCCATTTTTCACAAGCATATTCCGAACAAGTGTCTCGCTCTGGGATCGTTTGCCATAACTTCCTTCTCTTTATCAAAAATGTTCCCTAAATTTGCCTTCCATCTGGTTTTATGTTGCCATAACATTTCTCCCACAGGTATCAAGATGTTCCCATAACACTTCCCATCTGGGACCAAGGGGGGGCCCAAAAATGTGCCTTTCCCTCTATTATCAGAAATTTTCCATAACAGTGCCCCCCATTTCTGATTTTTGAATGTTCCATAAATAGTCTCCCACTGACACATGTTCCATATATTCGTCCCATGTGGTATGAAAGAGGCTCCATAACATGTGCACCCACCTTTATCAATTTTAACATAGCATGTCCTCCCATCTGGTACATGTTGGGGAAAACATGTGCTCAAACTGGTATCATTTGATAAAACATGTGCCTAACGTTTAGGTTCCATAAACATGTCCTTCCCTCGGTTTTCATTTTTCCAAGCATTGTCTCCCTCGTACAGTGTTGAATAACATTTCCCCAAATCGGGACATGTTTATAACATTGCTTCATTTCCGGATTAGTTTGCCTAATATATGCACCCCACGGTATCATGTTTCTTTAAATGTGTCTCCCATCTGTATATTTACCAAACATGTGCCCGCATCTGTATCAAAGGTGTTCACAAATGACCCCATCTGGCAGATTGTTTCCATAACATTGCCTCCAAACGTATCAATTGTTCCCTAACAAGTGTCCCCCACGTTATCAAGATATTGCCTAACAATGTCCCCACTGGTATCAGAGAGTCTTGCCATAACTTGTCCTATTCGTACAAGATATTGCCAAACAGTACTCCCATCTGTTACAAGAGTGTTTTTCCAATCATATCCTCTCATCATCTGGATCATAGAGTTTCCAAAAAATTTCTCCCCTCTGGGACAAGAGTGTTGAATAACTGTGCCTACATCATACAGGAGGGTTCCATAAAAATTTTCTTTTCCCCTCATCTGTACAAAATTTCCAAAATTGCTTTCCCCCTTTGATATCAGAGGACTGCCAAACATATGCCCCCTCTGGTATCAAGTGTTGCCATAACATGTTCGTCCCAAATGGTAACAGAAGTGTTGCCAAACAGCTCTCCCATTTTTTACAGGGGGTGTTTTTCCTGACATGTTTTTCCCAAATTTGTTTTGGGGAGTGCGCCAAATATGTGTCCCCCTCTGAAATTGAGTTGCCCCAACATTTCTCTAATCTTTAAAGAAATGCCCTAACATGTTCCCAACTGGTATCAGTTGCCAAAATGTCCCCCATTTGTTATCAAGACTGTTGCCATAACATATTCTTCCCACACCTTGTACAAGAAAATTTTCCCAACATTGCTTCTCACCGTACAAGGTTTTTCCATAACATAACCTTTCCCTCGGTCAGAAGTGTTTTCCCTAACATGTCCTCCCCTTGGGGCATGTTGCCAAATAGTGTCTCCCACGGTATCGATTTTTGATTTTCTCCCATCTGGTACAGGGGTGTTGCCCTAACAGTCCACAACGGGATCGAGAGTTTCATAAAAAGTGCCCCTTCTGGGATCATGAGTGTAGCCATAACTGTGCCTACCAATGGCCGGAGTGTTTTCCATAACATATGCCTTTCCCCTTATCTTATCATACATTTTTGCCAAAACATTTTTTCCCGGTACAGAGAGATTTCCAAAACAGTGCCCCCACTGGGATCAAAAGTGTTCCATAACATTT
>NW_026480840.1:0-26550 GCF_026875155.1 Cherax quadricarinatus
TGTGATCTATTTGCATATATATGTATATATATATATATATATATAAATATATATATATAATATATATATATATATATTAAATAATATATATATATATATATATATATATATATAGTGGATAAAAGTCTTCAAAGAAGAATATTTGGATTTCTTCCTGAAGCCGCTTAAATATTCCACTTCCCCTACCACCCCATCTTTTCATTCTTTTTTACCAATAGGTATATTTTATTACATAATATGGTATAAAAGGTTTAAGACATACATTGTTGATATAAAAATGGCATATACAGTGCATGAGATGTGAGAGATACATGTCTAGTACATATTGCTACGTTTTTGTTACTGATTATAACGCAAAAATCTCATCCAGCTCTTCAGAACTGGGGCGCGTGCCCAAAATACAGCAGGCATTACCCTTCTGATCAGCAGCGCTGACTCGCTGGAACAGAAAACTAGCTGCCCTGGTATCCATATTTACCCTGATGAGTCTTTTCCCTAGCTCATTAAGGAACTTAGATGCACTCTTTCCTCATGAGCCAAGGGTCTCTGAGCCTATGGGAACAAACATATAATGATGGGCAAATTCTCCATATTTTCTAGACTTTTGGGACTCCCTGAAGCTGGCGGCTGCCCCTCCTTCCTCCCTGGTGCATTGGAGATAGGTATCAGCCAAGGTAGATGCACATGTTTAGACCCACACTACCTGATTACCGTCTGTCCAGGCTTGAAGTGTGATACCATCTGGATGCTTCTGGCTGCCATCAGATCTGCATAGTTGGGGCGGCTCCCTTACTGCTGGGCATCCGGCTGTTGTGAGGATCCTCTTGATAATGTTATTAACCTCCTCATGTCTTGCAATCTTTCCCTCGGATTTACGGCACACAAGACCATGGTACCCGAATCGGTCTGCTGCTTCACTGCCACAAATATATCTGTGTTCGGCGAGAATAGGGGCGGCGAGAACAGGGGCGGCGAGAATAGGGGCAACACCAATTCGGAGGGTCTGCCTTGTGCCAAGGCTGGAGTTGGGAACAGCCAACAGAAAGTCCCCTATGTGTGTGTGTGTAATGTCACCATGGTTGTTTAAAATATTTATAGATGGGGTTGTAAAAGAAGCAAATGCTAGGCTGTTGGAAAGAGGGGTGGGATTAAATTATGGGGAATCAAATACAAAATGGGAATTGACATAGTTACTTTTTACTGATGATACTGTGCTTATGGGAGATTCTAAAGAAAAACTGCAAAGGTTAGTGGAAGAGTTTGGGAGGGTGTGTAAAGGTAGAAAGTTCGAAGTAAAAATAGAAAAGAGTAAGGTGATGAGGGTATCAGATTATTTAGATAGAGAATAATTGAATATCAAATTGGAGAGGAGTATGGAAGAAGTGAATGCTTTCAGATATTTGAGAGTTGACGTGTCAGCAGATGGATTTATGAAGGATAAGATTAACCATAGAATTGATGAAGGGAAAAAGGAGAGTGGTACGTTGAGGTATATGTGGAGACAAAAAAACGTTATCTATGGACGCAAAGAAGGGAATTTATGAAAGTATAGTAGTACCAACACTCTTATATTGGCGTGAAGCTTGGGTTGTAAATACAGCAGCGAGGAGACGGTTGGAGGCAGTGGAGATGTCCTGTCTAAGGGCAATGTGTGGTGTAAATATTATGTAGAAAATTTGGAGTGTGGAAATTAGGAGAAGGTGTGGAGTTAATAAAAGTATTAGTCAGAGGGCTGAAGAGGGTTTGTTGAGGTGGTTTGGTCATCTAGAGAGAATGGATTAAAGTAGAATGACATGGAGAGCGTATAAATCTGTACGGGAAGGAAGGCGGGGTAGGGGTCGTTCGCGAAAAGGTTGGAGGAGGGGGGTAAGGAGGTTTTGTGGGCGAGGGGTTTGGACTTCCAGCAGGCGTGCATGAGCGTGTTAGATAGGAGTGAATGGAGACAAATGGTATTTGGTGACATGACGAGCCTGTTATAAAGTGTCTGGAGCAGGGAAATATAGTGAGGTATTCAGGAAAACCGGTAATTTTAATATAACCGGACTTGATCCTGGAAATGGAGACGTACAGCCTGCACATTAAAGGAGTGGGGTCGGATATTGGCATTTTGGACTGATATGTTAAATATCTTATATAAGTATTTGCTTCTAAACTGTTGAGTTCTGGGTATCCTCTGCAAAAATATTGATTATGTGTGGAGTGTGGTGAAAGTATTGAACGATGAATGAAAGTATTATTTCTTTTTGGGGGTTTTCTCTTTCTTTTTGGGGTCACCCTGCTCGTGGGAGACGGCCGACTGTTTAATATATGTAATATATATAAATAATATAGATATAAATATATATATGATATATATAGTATATAAATATAATAAATATATATATATAAATATATATAACAGCAGGATTCCGAACCTGCGCAGCTCTGCACCAGAGACAACAGCACTTTAGGCCACACAACCAAATCCCAGATAAGTATGGTCCTCACCAGCCACTAGACGGTGGATCCTTATAACCGACGGAACACCAGTTTGTGATAATTTACTTTTTCAAACTCGCACCCATTGCTGTGAACTTCCAAAATGATTTTGGAATGATTAAAAATTGCGCAGACGGGCGAAACACTCTTATCATACAAAACATTATCTCTGGTTAGAAAGATTACATAAATGTGGGACAAATGACACCTACATATTCTGTTAAATTCTTTTTTCCCGGCAGAACTGTCAGGTACATACACCACACACACAACATGAACACACACCACACACACACAACACACACACACACACACACACACACGTCTTCCTTTCTGAGTTTCTTAGGTTCCTATTCCATTAACAATACTAAACCTCTTTAAAGCTTCATGGGTTCTTAATGTTTTTATTTTTTACGAATTACAGACAATCAATTGAATTGCCCAGTTTTATCCCTTACCCTCATCCACACAGACTGGGAAAATCATCATCTTACCGGTCCATATTAGATACCGTATAATAGTTCAAAAGATATCAATAGTTTGGGGTTTATTTTATATATTGAATAACTACAAAAGAACAGCTGAAAGAAAAGCTGGTAAGAATTTTATTATACTCACTTATTGAAAAATGGCTAATTGTTCAGATATCGAGTTCCAACCCCCATATTTGGTTCTCGATAACCCCGCAAGGGTATGGATAACACCCTAACATCAAGAATCTTGTACCTTAAGTAGGACTACCCCAGATATCCATGTGTCACCACCGTACAACCAACCCCCTAGTTTTACTACTACCACTACTACAACTTCTTACACTACCAGAATACCTGTACCACGACTTCACTTCCTTCTATCTTCCATTCCTTTTTCCGTCTGTTCCTCTTTCTATATACATTGGCTGCCCTCACCTTCGAGAGTTAGTTGCCCTTGAACATGACCAATCGGACCGATGCGTCGTCAGAAGCTTTTTCTTTTCTTTCTCCTATGTGCGGTTATATTTGTTATTGTACCAGTCTCCTATATTGGTTATTTTTTTATTGTTCCAGTCCCCATATTGGGTTTATTTGGTTTATTTGTTCCAGTCCCGAAATTGGGTTATTTGGTGAGGGGTGTTCCAGATCCCGATATTGGGTTATTTGTTTACTGTTCCAGTCCCGATATTGCGGGTTATTTTGTTTAATGTTCATCCCGATATTGGGTTTATTGTTTTATTTTCCAGTCCCGATATTGGGTATTTTGTTTTATTGTTCCATCCCGATATTGTGCATTTTTATCTTTTTGAAGTCGTTTCAGTAGAAGACTTTCTCCGGGTATTTACATAAAAGTGAAAATTGAGAATGGAATATGTTAACATTATCCACTGACCGACCTACACATGCTCATAGTCCCGTGAATGTTATCCTAAATAGCAGTCCAGTAGCGTTGGAAAATTTGAAGGAATAAGACTCACGAAATCGTAATGACACGATTGCAAACAAACCATACCACGGGCGACGGCGTCTGGAAGTTTTGAGACTCTCTGACCGCGGGTTCAAATCCTTCCCGTTGGTTATGGTTTGATGGAATAAGATATTTTTCCTCCTAGTAATCTTAAACAAGGCCATAAAAACACAATGTTTATTTTCGTCTTCTAGTCAGTTTAATATTCTATCAATCCTGTAATAGAATATTTTAATTTTTATATTTTAAGGAAACCCAATTTAATAAAAAATTGCTAGAGATATGAAGATTGGTACCAATAAAGCCCAAAATTATTACAAGAATTCTCTGTTAAGACAGACCAAGCGTCTAGGGGTTTAATACTAGAGCAGAAGAGGTTTATTTTTCTAGTTTGAGGACTTGTGAAACTGTTTAATAAATCGGCAGATTGAACCTTACACTACTCTTAGCGAGCGCCAACTTAATTTATAAAACAAAATCAGTTAATGGATGAACGTTTGAAGCCGATAAGGCAACGCATACTCCAGGAAGTAAACCGATTCCAAGTGTTTTTAAAATTTCTGTGATATTAAAATTTACACAACTCAGACTCAACCCATCGTTCCTTTTAGAATGTACCACAGTATTAATTTGAACCCGATCAGAGGAAGCATTTCTTAGGATTATGGAATATAAATAACACTATTCATTCAATAAAACCACACCAGGGTTGAAGTTTGAAGCGATCTAAAGAGACGTTTTCCAGTCATGGCATAGATTCAGCGGATTGTGTTTAAGTATTCTTATTTTGCCATATAGACCATTTGCCCTCCACAGCTTACGAAACTAAACGGAACGTCCATTAACCAAAATATATCCATCAATTAAATATTTTTAGCCGATCCAGAAGGGGAAAATTGAGATTTTCTCTAACGGATTTTAGCGAGAACAAAAAATAATCATAATATTTCGCCATACAATTGTCAATGGACAATACCCGAGCATTTGGTTTTTCACTCTCTGTTGACTTCGAATTGAAGGCAACTTTGAAGCTAAGCCATTGAGGTTTGGGCGAAATCCCAGCCATTCCAGATTTCTTACATCATGAGTTTTATTAACTATGGTTTCATGCGGCACTTGCACCTGTTCCAAGAATCTGGTCCTCGTTACCGTCGCAAGTGTTTTGAAAATATGCAAACAATAGGATGTTTTCCGAGATATAAATTGAAAGAAACACAAAAAAGTCTTGGAAGAAAAAGCGAAACCGAGATATCTAATAATAGTAATGAAAAGTAATAATAATAATATTGATAAAATAATAGAAAATAATCATAATAATATTATAAATAAATAAAAATAAAAAAAATAATATTATTATTATTATTATTATTATTATTATAATTATTATTATTATTATAATATTATTATTATTATTATTATTATCATTATTATTAATATTATTATTACCTTTATTAGATAACCTGGTTTTCGCTTTTTCTTCCACTTTTTTGTGTTTTCTTTCAATTATATCACCGGACAATCCTAATGTTTGCAAATTTTTCAACACTTGCGTACGGTAACGAGGACCAGATTCTTGGAACAGGTGCAAGTGCCATGTAACCATAGTTACTAAACTCATGATAAGAAATCTGGAATGGCTGGGATTATCGCCAAACCCACAGATGCATAGCTTACAAGAGGGGGGGGGGTGGGGGTGGGGGGGGAGGGGGGGGGGGGGGGGGGGGGGGGGGGGGGGGGGGGGGGGGGGGGGGGGGGAGGGGGGGGGGGGGGGGGGGGGGGGGGGGGGGGGGGGGGGGGGGGGGGGGGGGGGGGGGGGGGGGGGGGGGGGGGGGGGGGGCCCTTCCAATTCCGAAGTCAACCAGAGAGTGAAAAACAAATGCTCGATTGTCCATTTGACCAATTTTCGTATGCGAAATAATATGAATATTTATTGTTCTCGTGCTAACTCCACGTTAGAGAAAAAATCCAATTTACCCCTTCTGAACGCTAAAATATTTAATTGCTGATAAATTTTGGTTAAGGACAGTGTCCGTTAGTTTTCCGTTAAGTGTGAGGGCAAACTGTCCAATACCTCGCAAAATAATACTTAAACACAATCGCTGAATCTCATGCCATGACGGAAAACGTCTCCTTTAGATCGGCTTCAACTTCAACCACTGGTGTGGTTTTATATGAATGAATAGTAATATTATATCCATAACCTAAGAATGCTTCCTATGAATCGGTATCAAATTAATACTGATGTACTTCTAAACGACGATGAGTTGATTCTGAGTTGGTGTAAATTTTAAATTTCACAGAATTTAACACTTGGAAATCGGTTTACTTCCTGAGAATGCGTTGCCTTAACGGCTTCAAACGTACATCATTACTGATTTTTTTTATAAATAAGTTGGGCGCTCGCTAAGAGTAGTGTAAGGTTCAATCTGCGATTTACATTAAACAGTTTCCCAAGTCCAAAACTAGGAAAAAAAACCTCTTCTGCTCATATTAAACCCTAGAACGCTTTGTTCTGTCTTAACAGCAGAATTCTTGTAATAATTTTTGGCGCTTTAAATTGGTACCAATCTTCATCCTCTCTAGCTAATTTTTATTAATTGGGTGTTCTTTAAAATATAAAATTCAAATATTACTACTTACAGGATTGAATAGAATTTTAAACTGAACTAGAAGAGACAAAATAATCATTTTGTGTTTTTATGGCTTTATAAGTTTAACTAGGAGAATATCTTATTCCAACAAACCATACCACGGACGGTTATTTGAAACCCGCTTCAGAGAGTCTCAATACTCCATGACCGTCGCCCGTGGTAGTGGATTGGTTTGCACTCGCCGAGTCATTACGATTTTCGTGAGTCTTATACACCATCAAATTTTCAAACGCTACTGGACTGTATTTAGGATAACATTCACGGACTATGTCCTGTGTAGGTGGTCAGTGGATAATGTCATAAATATTCCATTCCCAATTTTCACTTTCTATGTGTAATACGCCTGAGAAATTCTTCTCTGAAACGACTTCAAAAGAATAAAAAAAGCACAATAACGGGCCTGAAACAATAAACCAAATAACCCAATATCGTACAGAACGAATAAACTAATAACCCAATATCGGGACAGGAACAATCAACAAATAACCCCAAAATCGGACTTGGAACAATAAACAAATAACCCAATATCGGACGAAACAATAAACAAATAACCCAAATATCGGGACTGGAACAATAAACAAATAACCCAATATCGGACTGGAACAATAAACAAATAACCCAATAGCGGACTGTAACAATAAACAAATTAACCCGCACATAGGAGAAAAAAAGCTTCAGACGACGCAACGGTCCGACTTGGACCATGTACAAGCCATACTAACAAACACGAAGGTGAGGGAGCCAAATGTATATTAGAAAAAAGAAGGGACACGACGGGAAAAAGAATTGGAAGAAAGAAGAAGATGAATTGTATAGTGGTACAGGTAAATTCTGGTAGTGTAAGAAGTAGTAGTAGTGGTAGTAGTAACTAGGGTAGTTGTGGTGGGACACAAGGATACTGGGGTATCCTACTTAGAACAAGGATTCTTTTGCTATGATTAAGGACTAATCCATAACCCCCTTGGGGGTATGATAAACCAATAATGGGGGTAGGAACTCGATTCTAACAATTAGCCATTTTTTCAATAATTGAGTATAATAAAATTCTTACGCTTTCTTTCAGCTGATCTGTGCTAGTTACATAATAAAATAAACCCAAACTAATTGATATCTTTTGAACTTATACTGTATCTAATATGACCGGTAAAGATGATGATTTCCCAGTCCTGGGAAGAGGTGACGGGATAAACTGGGCAATCAATGTGATATGTCTGTATTCGTAAAAACTTTAAGAACCCCTGACATTACAGAGGTTTAGTATGTTAATGGAATATAACCTAAGAATCAGACAAGGAAACTTGTGTGTGTATGTGTGTTTGTGTGTGTGTGTGTGTGGTGTGTGTGTGTGTGTTTGAGTGTGTAGTGTATGTACCTGACAGTTCTGCAGGGCAAAAAAAGGATTTACAACAGAATAAGTAAGGATGTCATTTTCCCACAATTATTATCTTTCCTAACCAGAGATAATGTTTGTAAATAATTTCGCCCGTCTGCGAATTTTTATCATTCCAAAATCATTTGGAAGTTCACTGCATGTGGTAGAGTTTTGAAAAGTAACTTAACACAAACCTGTGTTCCGTGGTATAGGGATCCCACCGACTAGCTTGGTGCAGGGAGACCATACTTATCTGGGATTTGGTTGTGTGTGCTAAAGTACTGTTCCCTCTGTGCGAGTGCGCAGGTTCGGAATCCATAAGCTGTATATTTATATAGTATATATAAATATATATATATATATATAAATATTAACTGTATAAATATATATATATATAATATATATATATTATAAATATAAATATACATATAATAAACAAGTCGGCCGTCTCCCTCCGAGGCGGGTGACCCAAAAAGAAAGAAAAACCCCCAAAAGAAAATACTTTCATACATCGTTTCAATACTTTCACCACACCACACATAATCAATATTTTTGCAAGGTACACCAGAACACAACAGTTTAGAAGCAAATACTTATAAAGAATAATATAACATTACATTCCAGACTCCATATCCCGAACCCCTCTTTTTAACGTGCAGGCATTGGACTCCCATTTCCAGGACTCAAGTCCGGCTAAATAAAAATAACGGTTTCCCCCTGAATCCCTTCACTAAATATTCCCCTGCTCACACTCAACTGCTCGACGTTCCCCCCCAAATACCATTTGTCTCCATCACTCCTATCTAACACGCACATGGCACGCCTGCTTAAGTTCCAAACCCCGCAGACCGATAAGCCCACAAAACCACTTTAACAATAAAAAAAAAAAAATAAACAAAAAAAAGAAAAAAAATAAAAAAATTTAAAAAAAACAAAAAAAAAAAAAAAAAAAAATAAAGAAAAAACATTAAAAAAAAAAAAAAACCCCTCCCTCCACCTTTTCGCGGACACCCCTACCGCCGCCTACCTTCCCGTACAGATTTATACGCTCTCCATGTCCATTCTACTTTAATCCATTCCTCTAATGACGCAAACACTCAACAAAACCCTCTTAATCAGCCCTCTGACTAAACTTTTATTAACTCCACACCTTCTGCCTAATTTCCACACTGCCAAATTTTCTACAAATATTTACACCTGACACATTGGCCCTCAGACAGGACATCTCCACTGCCTTCCAACCGTCTCTCGCTAGCTGTATTTACAACCCAGAGCTTCACGCAATATAAGAGAGTGTTTGAGGGTTCTACAACATACTTTCATAAATTCCCTTCTTTGCGTCCATAGATACGTTTACTTTGTCTCCACATATACCTGCAACGTACCACCTCCTTTTTCCCTTCATCACTTCTATGGTAAAACTTATCCTTCATAATCCATCAGCTGACACTTCAACTCTCAAATATCTGAAAGCATTCACTTCTTCCATACTCCTCTCCATTTGATATTCAATTATTCTCATTCTAAATAATCTGATACCTCATCAACCTTACTCTTTTTCTATTTTATTCGAACTTCTACTTAACACACCCCCAAACTCTTTCCACTAACCTTTGCAGTTTTTCTTTAAGAATCTCCTCATAAGCACAGTATCATCATAAAAAGAAACTATGTCAATTGCCATTTTGTATTTGATTCCCCATAATATTAATCCCACCCTCTTCCAACAGCCTAGCATTTTGCTTCTTTTACAACCCCAACTATAAATATTTTAAACAACCATGGTGACATTTACACACACACACATAGGGGACTTTCTGTTGGCTGTTTCCCCACTCCAGGCCTTTGGCACAAGGCAGACCCTTCCGAATTGGTGTTGCCCCTATTCTCGCCGCCCTGTTCTCGCCGCCCTATTTCTCGCCGAAACACAAGAAATATATGTGGCAGTGAAGCAAGCAGACACCTGATTCGGGTACACAAGGTCTTTTGTGCCTAAATCCGAGTGAAAGATTGCAAGACATGAGAGGTATAATAACATTATCAAGATGATCGTCACAACAGCCGGATGCCCTAGCAGTAAGGTAGCCTCCCCAACAATCAGACCTGATGGCAGCCAGAAGCATCCAGATGGTATCACACTTCAAGCCTGTACAACGGTAGACAATGTAGTGTGGGGGTCTAAAACATTGTGCATCATACCTTGGCTGATACCTATCACCAATGCACCAGGGAGAAGGAGGGCAGCCGCCAGCTTCCAGGAGGCCCAAAAGGTCCTAGAAAATATCTGGAGAAATATATGCCCATCATTTATGTGTTTCCCAGGCTCAAGACCCTTGGCTCCTGGGAAAGAAGTGCATCTAAGTTCCTATAATGAGCTAGGAAAAGACTCATCAGGAGGTAAATATGGATACCAGGGCAGCTAGTTTTTTTCTCTGTTCCAGCGAGTCACGCTGCTGATCAGAAGGGAATGCCTGCTAGTATTTTGGCACGGCGCGCCCAGTTTCTGAAGACTGGAAGAGACATTTTTGCTTATAATCAGTAACAAAAACCTAAAGCAATATGTACATAGACATGTACACTACCACACATCTCAGCACTGTAATGCCATTTTAATTTACAAACAATGTATGTCTTAGAACCTTTATACCATATTCTGTAATAAAATATACTATTGGGTAAAAAAGAAAGAAAAAGATGGGGTTTGGTAGGGAAAGGTGGAAATTTAAGCGGCTTCAGGAAGAAATCCAAATAATCCTCTCATGAAGACTTATTATCCACTAATATTTATATATATATATATATACTATATATAAATATAGTATATAGGATAGTATATATAAATATATATATATATATAGTATATACATAATATATATTATATACTATATATGACAATAAACACATCCCAGTACAACAGAGTGATTTCAGAATATGCAAAACAACCACTGTGAAAAGAATAGGGAAGTCTTTCCAAGCTCTTTCGTGACTACTCACATTAATCAAGGAACAACGAAAGTAAAGCATCAAAGGAAGGAATATAAAGGGGTAAGCCACACCTCACTATCAGCTCCCACAACAACGAAAACACCTGACGCTAGACAGCAGGCCTGCCGGCCAACTAGACAGGTCCCTTCATGCAACCCACCAACAAACTATTCTACCCAAGAAATAAGAAATTTAAAAATTAAAAAATTATTATTTGTCCAATGTATTATAAATTCTTCCCAAGATCTATTAATTATAATGGACAATTTATATAAACAATGAAATATTCATATTATTGTCAAAACTGCTTTTTATATGAAACAAGATTCAATTATATTCCTGTCGACCATGGACTTGCTGAGTATACTTTCTCAACTTTTTTGAAAATCAATTGGATGTAAGAGAATTGTTAACAATCCAATGATTTTCAAAAGTTGAGAAAGTAGTATCAAGTAGGTCCATGCGTCGACAGGAAATATAATTGAATCTGTTTCATAAAAAGCACATTTGTGACAATGAATATGAAATAATTTTCCATTGTGATTATATAATTTAGATACTATTTATAATTAACAGAATTTGGTGAAGAATTTAATAATACATTAGACAAATAATAGATTTTTTACAATTTCTTATTTCTTGAGTAGAATAGTTTTGTTTGGTGGGTTGTATTAAGACCATGTCCTAGTTCGGTCGGTAGCCTGCTGTCTCGCGTCATGCTTTTCGTTTGTTTGTGGGGATCTGATAGTGAGTTGTGGGCCTACCCCTTATATATGCCTTCCTTGTTGGTATGCTTTACTTTCATTGTTCTTGATAATGTGAGTAGTCACTAAGCGCATGGAACTTCACTATTCTTTCACAGTGGATGTTTTGTATATAATATATAAATAGTAAATATATATAATATATATATATATATATATATAGATATATATTTATATATATATAATATATACTATATATATATATATATATAATAAATCAATATATATGTATATATATACATATATATATATATATAATATAAAGTATATATATATATATATATATATATATTGTTATTTATAATCACGACACACACTCACACACATCACACACACATACACACACTGTGTGAGGTAAATATAAAGGAACTCTCAGAGTATAACAAATAATTCCTGATATGGTCGTTCATTATACATCCATTATATTTGTCCTACATATTTTCTTGGTCTTGATTATAACACAGTTATCATACCATTCTCTTATTTACAATTCTCTCACTTTTTTTTCATTTAATAATGATTCAACGACATTCTCAAAGCCATCAATATATTATTACCTAACTGAAAGATAAATACTAATAATAATAATAATGATAATAATTAATAAAAATAATAATAATAATAATAACAAAATAATAATAATAAAAGATTTATTAATAAATATGATTATTATAGCAAAAAAAGCCAATATCAAGAGCTAGACGATGCGAATGTGCTGAAGGAACCAATCTCCTCCAACGACAGTGAGGCGTTGATAAGTTTTGTCAAGCATCCATCACGTGCCAACCCATCAGGGATTTAGGGGAGAGGAACACTGCTGGAGGTGATGGTCGTCTAGTGGTGTGAAGGACAGGGCAAGTCTCTTAATAACGACAGCAATATAACTACACCTTCGACGACGATTATGACGACAAGGGTTACAGCAGCAGCTGCTACTTCTACCGTAAGAACAGCAACAACAACTTCAGAGGGCAACAGCTGCAACAGGGCAATTTCAAAACATTGATCAACAGAAGAGAAACAGCAATAACTGAAGCTGTGCGACAGAGACGTAATAGAAAAAAGAGAAAAAAGAAATGCAAAACAATCCACAAGCAATAACAGAATCAACAAACAGACTCAACAGCACCATCATAATTATAACAACAATAACAGAAACATTGGAAAAACAGAAACCACAGAAAAAAAGCATAAAAACACAGTGCCTACGATTCTTTTTGAGAGACTCTGTAAGATAGATGTTAAAATGTTAAATGACCTTGGGATGCTATGTAAAAAAAAGTACATTTAAAATGAACATTGTGGGGGGGGGGAAAAACACGGTGATGGAGTATGTGAGAATGGATATCATATTCGAGGGAAGATTATGAGGAAGTTATTTGGTCAGGGTATTTTTGGGAGAGTGGCTTGAACTGTGGATAAATCTATGAGAGATGAGGTGAGCCAAGGAACTGACGAAGGGAAAAGGTGGGTGGTGATTGAGGCATCTGCATAGACAATGAATTTATTCAGAGGAGTAAAAGGGTAAGTGTGTCAGAGTACAGTGCTACTAAACATTGTTGTAAGATGTGAATTTTGAAGTGATAATGCATGGAGATATGTTTAGGAGGTCTGGTATGGTGTGAATAATGTGGAGGAAACTAGCCCAATTTGATAGGAGGTGAACTGAAGGCTTCCAACAATTTGATTAATACAGAGGCTAAGGAGGATTGTTGAGGTGGTTTGGACATTTTATAGAGGATAGAGAATGTCGTTTAAACTGCAATGTCAGTGCTATCCAGACAAGATAGTGCTTGACTGAGTGAGAGTGAAGCAGTTGCTCTTTGCGGTTCACACTGCCTCGGTGAAAGACGGCCGAAATGTCGACGAAAAAAATAATGTGAAAGCAATACGAACGGAAACCACAGAAAAGGTAAGAACAAAATAAGCAGAATAATGAAACAATGTACACGATCAAAAGCAACTGAACAAAGCAACAAGAAGAAAAAGCATAAGTACAGACAAGCAATAGAACAAAAGAACAAAAAAAACAGAAGCAACGGGGCACAGACGCAACAAGATAAAACAAGGGGAACAGAAGCAACAGAAATAAGGCAAGGGGAACAGAGTTAATTAGAAGAAAAGCAACGGGAGCAACAGAAGCAACAAAATCAACAAGGTGAGGAAAAGATGCCAGTTCGTGTTAAAAGTGCAAAGTAAGCGTCATTCTCTAGGGAGATGAAGAAAACTTTCCAATCTCTGTCGGCTAAACTCCAAGAGTGATTGTGGCTGCCTGTCTGGAGGCCACTTGGTGGAGGTAAGAGAGAGGGAGGTTTAGATGACGGGGGAAGGGAGGAAGTGGTAGGTGGTAAAGGAAGCAGAGAAGGAGAGGTAGATGTTGAAGGAAGTCTGAAGCAAAACCTAGTCTCACATATTGGTCAGAAGATGACGTCGTTTGCATCATTCCCAGATTTCCTAGATCTTAGCCTAGTAACCAAACACTAGTGTTCAAAATTGGAAGCCGATTGGATGAAGCTTTCTCGTCTTGTGAGCTCACTAGAAACGAAGCGTTAGGGAAAGAAAAAAAAAATATGGCAACCACTTAAGGGGATTCCTTCGGGGATATCTAATAACAACAGCAAAATATTTTAGAAGTACCCTCAAATATTAGAAATGGTAATATATACAACGCAGAAAATGTATAGTGCAAGAAATAATATATATGCACTTAAATTCATATTAAAATTTATCAATATTCCCGTTACGGATGATAAGAATATATATAATTTTTCGAGAGGAAATTTGAGACTACTTTTATACTGGAGCAAAACCTCCTCGAAAATTTTCTTGACAAATCGTTTTCTTTTTGTTTGTGCGTGTGAATTGTACCAACCCCAGTATTATGGCCAGTAGTTTTCCGTCATAAAAATTCTTTGCGCTTTTTTTTCCCGTCCGTAATCGCCTTAAGAGCGTTTATATAGTGAAATTAAAAAGAAATAATCGAATGGTGTATGACAGAATAAAGCAGATGTCTTTTGTTCACAGCTGCAGTCAGGTGAGTGCTTGGGAAAATTAATTCAGATGTTTGGCGATGAGAGAAAATGTATTTGTGGGTTTTGGCTAGAGAACGGTGTATTTAGGCGTTTTGGCCACGGAAAATGGAATATTCAAGAGCTTAGCTACAAAAAAAAGCAGTTGAATGAAACTCGTGTGCAACACTTGGGAGTCGTTAGTTACTGTTGAGACTTCGAAAACCAGTGGCTATGTCAAACCAAAACAGAGATTACTACTGGAGACGGTTGAAGACATGAAATACAGCTATTAGGTCATCAGTCCCTCAGTCTTGAAGGAGGTACTTCTTCTATCAGCTCTGATAAATCTGTTGAAGATGGTGGAAGAGAGCAAGCTAGTAGTTTGAAGTAATCAGTGTTCAAGTGATGTGTGTTCAATAAATCTGTCTTGATCAACTGAACTGGATTTGATGGTAAAGCCAATTGTTGGCAAAACGTTTCCACAGTCAAGTAACTCAAGTATTGCACATGCCTTATTCATTAACTTGTCGGTTTTGTAGCCATTATTATATTATATTTATATTATCACACTGGCCGATTCCCACCAAGGCAGGGTGGCCCGAAAAAGAAAAACTTTCACCATCATTCACTCCATCACTGTCCTTGCCAGAAGGGTGATTTACACTACAGTTTTTAACTGCAACATTAACACCCCTCCTTCAGAGTGCAGGCACTGTACTCATCTCCAGGACTCATAGTCCGCCTGCCGTTTCCCTGAACCCCTTCAAAATTAACTTTGCTCACACTCAACAGCACGTCAGTATTAAAACCTTGTCTCCATTCACTCCTATCTAACACGCTCATGCATACCTGCTGGAAAGTCCAATCCCCTCGCACACAAAACCTCTTTACCCCTCTCTCCTAACCTTTCCTAGGCCGACCCCTATCCCCGCCTACCTTCCACTTACAGACTGATACACTCTGGAAGTCATTCGTATTCGCTCCAATCCTTCTCTACATGTCCGAACCACCTCGACAACCCTTCCATAGCCCTCTGGACAACATTTTGGTAATCCCGCACCTCTCCTAACTCGCAAACACGATTCTCTTGCATTTATATTCACACCACACTTGCCCTCAGACAGACAACTCACTGCCTCCAGCCTCTCCTCGCTGCAACATTCCTCACCCATGCTTCACACCCATATAAGAGCGTTGTTAAAACTATACTCTCATACATTCCCTCTTTGCCTCCAAGGACAAAGTTCTTTTGTCTCCACAGACTCCAAGTGCACCACTCACTCTTTTTCCCTCATCAATTCCATGATTCACCTCATCGTTATCATAGACCCATCCCGACGACACGTCACACTCCCAAATATCTGATACATTCACCTCCTCCATACTCTCTCCCTCCAATCTGAGATATTCATCTTCATCACCTATTCTTTGTTGTTGATCCTCATAACCTTACTCTTTCCTTTATTCACCATTAATTTCTTCTTTTGCCACCCCTCCCAATCATCCACCATTCTCTGCAACTTCTCTTGAAAACAAAATTATCCAAGAAGCACAGTGTCATCAGCAAAGAGCATCTGTGACAACTCCCCACTTTGTGTGTGATTCTTTATCTTTTAACTCACGCCTCTATGTCAAGACCCCGCATTTACTTGCTTTTACAACCCATCTATAAATATTATAAACAACCACGTGCGACATCACACATCCTTGTTCTTGAAGGCTACATTTTTATGGAAATAATTTCCCTCTTTCCTACATACTCTAACTTGAGCCTCACTATCCTCGTAAAAACTCTTCACTGCATTCAGTAACCTACCTCCTACACCATACACTTGCAACATCCTGCGACAATGCCCCCCTATCCACCCTGTCATACGCCTTTTCAAAACCATAAATGCCCACAAAGACCTCTTTGAGCCTTATCTAAATACTAGTTCACTTATATGTTTTTCACTGTAAACACCTGGTCCACACACCCCCTACCGTTTCCTAAAGCCTCCTTGTTCATCTGCTATCCATCTCCGTCTTACTCTTAATTCCTTCAATAATAACTCTACCATACACTTTACCAGGAATACTCAGCAGACTTATCCCCCCTTATAGAATTTTTTGCACTCTCTTTAACCCCTTTGCCTTTATACAAAGGAACTTATGCAATGCTCTCTGCCATTCCCTAGGTACCTTACCCTCTTCCATACATTTATTAAAATAATGCACCAACCAACTCCAAAACTATAAACCCCACCTGCTTTTAACATTTCTATCTTTATCCATCAATCCGGCTGCCTACCCCATTTCCATTTTACCTACTGACCTCACAACTTCCCCCACACTCACAACTGGTCTCTTCCTCACTCCTACAAGATGTTATTCCTCCTTGCCCTATACACGAAAATAACAGCTCCCTATCTGGCATCAACATTTACAATTCCTCAAAATATTCCCTCCATCTTCCCAATACCTCTTAACTCTCCATTTAATAACTCTCCTGCTCCTATTTTTAACTGACAAATCCATTTGTTCTGCTAGCTTTTCTTACTTGTTAATCCACTCCAAAACTGTTTTCTTATTTCAACAAAAATATGTTGATAACATCTCACCCACTTTCTCAATTGCTCTATATTTAACATGCTCATACACCATTTTCGGAGGGTCTGCCCTTGTGCCAAGGCTGAGTTAGGGAAACTAGCACCAACAGAAAAGTCCCCTATGTGTGTGTGATGTAATGTCCCATTGTTGTTTAAAATATTTAATAGATGGGGTTTGTAAAAGAAATCAAATAGCTAGGCCTGTTGAAAGAGGGGTGGGATAAATTATGGGGAATCAAATACAAAATTGTAAATTTGACATAGTTACTTTTTAGGGGAAGATGATCCTGTGCTTCTGGTAGATTGCTAAAGAACAAAAACTGTAAAAACAAAGGGTATTGAAGAGTCTTTGAGGGTGTGTAAAGGTAGAAAGTTCAAGTAAAAAATAGAGAAAGAGTAAGGTGATGAGGTGTATCAGATTATTTAGATAGAAGAATAATTGAATATCAATTGGAGAGGAGTAAGTAGAAGTGAATGCTTTCAGAATTATTGTAGATTTGACGTGTCAGCAGATGGAAATTAATGAAGGATTAAGATTAACCAGTAGAATTGATGAAGGGAAAAAGGAGAGTGGGTACGTGAGGTATAGTAGAGACAAAAAAACGTTTATCAATGACGCAAAGAAGGAATTTATGAAGTATCTAGTACCAACACTCTGTATATTGGCGTGAAGCTTGGGTGTAAATACAGCAGCGAGAGGAGACGGATGGAGGCGTGGAGAATGGTCCTGTCTAAGGCAATGTGTGGTGTACATATTATGAGAACATTCTGAGTGTGGAAATTAGGAGAAGGTGTGGAGTAATAAAAGTATTATTCAGAGGGCTGAAGAGGTTTGTTGAGGTGGTTTTGGTCATCTAGAGAGGTAGATTAAAAGTAGAAGACATGGAGAGCGTATAAATCTGTACGGGAAGGAGAAGGCGGGGTAGGGGTCGCATCCGCGAAAAGGTTGGAGGTAGGGGGGTAAAGGAGTTTTGCGAGACGAGGGGTTTTGGACTTCTCAGCTGAGCGTGCATGAGCGTGTTAGATAGGAGTGAATGGAGACAAATGGTATTTGGTGACATGACGAGCCTGTTATAAAGTGTCTGGAGCAGGGAAATATAGTGAGGTATTCAGGAAAACCGGTAATTTTAATATAACCGGACTTGATCCTGGAAATGGAGACGTACAGCCTGCACATTAAAGGAGTGGGGTCGGATATTGGCATTTTGGACTGATATGTTAAATATCTTATATAAGTATTTGCTTCTAAACTGTTGAGTTCTGGGTATCCTCTGCAAAAATATTGATTATGTGTGGAGTGTGGTGAAAGTATTGAACGATGAATGAAAGTATTATTTCTTTTTGGGGGTTTTCTCTTTCTTTTTGGGGTCACCCTGCTCGTGGGAGACGGCCGACTGTTTAATATATGTAATATATATAAATAATATAGATATAAATATATATATGATATATATAGTATATAAATATAATAAATATATATATATAAATATATATAACAGCAGGATTCCGAACCTGCGCAGCTCTGCACCAGAGACAACAGCACTTTAGGCCACACAACCAAATCCCAGATAAGTATGGTCCTCACCAGCCACTAGACGGTGGATCCTTATAACCGACGGAACACCAGTTTGTGATAATTTACTTTTTCAAACTCGCACCCATTGCTGTGAACTTCCAAAATGATTTTGGAATGATTAAAAATTGCGCAGACGGGCGAAACACTCTTATCATACAAAACATTATCTCTGGTTAGAAAGATTACATAAATGTGGGACAAATGACACCTACATATTCTGTTAAATTCTTTTTTCCCGGCAGAACTGTCAGGTACATACACCACACACACAACATGAACACACACCACACACACACAACACACACACACACACACACACACACGTCTTCCTTTCTGAGTTTCTTAGGTTCCTATTCCATTAACAATACTAAACCTCTTTAAAGCTTCATGGGTTCTTAATGTTTTTATTTTTTACGAATTACAGACAATCAATTGAATTGCCCAGTTTTATCCCTTACCCTCATCCACACAGACTGGGAAAATCATCATCTTACCGGTCCATATTAGATACCGTATAATAGTTCAAAAGATATCAATAGTTTGGGGTTTATTTTATATATTGAATAACTACAAAAGAACAGCTGAAAGAAAAGCTGGTAAGAATTTTATTATACTCACTTATTGAAAAATGGCTAATTGTTCAGATATCGAGTTCCAACCCCCATATTTGGTTCTCGATAACCCCGCAAGGGTATGGATAACACCCTAACATCAAGAATCTTGTACCTTAAGTAGGACTACCCCAGATATCCATGTGTCACCACCGTACAACCAACCCCCTAGTTTTACTACTACCACTACTACAACTTCTTACACTACCAGAATACCTGTACCACGACTTCACTTCCTTCTATCTTCCATTCCTTTTTCCGTCTGTTCCTCTTTCTATATACATTGGCTGCCCTCACCTTCGAGAGTTAGTTGCCCTTGAACATGACCAATCGGACCGATGCGTCGTCAGAAGCTTTTTCTTTTCTTTCTCCTATGTGCGGTTATATTTGTTATTGTACCAGTCTCCTATATTGGTTATTTTTTTATTGTTCCAGTCCCCATATTGGGTTTATTTGGTTTATTTGTTCCAGTCCCGAAATTGGGTTATTTGGTGAGGGGTGTTCCAGATCCCGATATTGGGTTATTTGTTTACTGTTCCAGTCCCGATATTGCGGGTTATTTTGTTTAATGTTCATCCCGATATTGGGTTTATTGTTTTATTTTCCAGTCCCGATATTGGGTATTTTGTTTTATTGTTCCATCCCGATATTGTGCATTTTTATCTTTTTGAAGTCGTTTCAGTAGAAGACTTTCTCCGGGTATTTACATAAAAGTGAAAATTGAGAATGGAATATGTTAACATTATCCACTGACCGACCTACACATGCTCATAGTCCCGTGAATGTTATCCTAAATAGCAGTCCAGTAGCGTTGGAAAATTTGAAGGAATAAGACTCACGAAATCGTAATGACACGATTGCAAACAAACCATACCACGGGCGACGGCGTCTGGAAGTTTTGAGACTCTCTGACCGCGGGTTCAAATCCTTCCCGTTGGTTATGGTTTGATGGAATAAGATATTTTTCCTCCTAGTAATCTTAAACAAGGCCATAAAAACACAATGTTTATTTTCGTCTTCTAGTCAGTTTAATATTCTATCAATCCTGTAATAGAATATTTTAATTTTTATATTTTAAGGAAACCCAATTTAATAAAAAATTGCTAGAGATATGAAGATTGGTACCAATAAAGCCCAAAATTATTACAAGAATTCTCTGTTAAGACAGACCAAGCGTCTAGGGGTTTAATACTAGAGCAGAAGAGGTTTATTTTTCTAGTTTGAGGACTTGTGAAACTGTTTAATAAATCGGCAGATTGAACCTTACACTACTCTTAGCGAGCGCCAACTTAATTTATAAAACAAAATCAGTTAATGGATGAACGTTTGAAGCCGATAAGGCAACGCATACTCCAGGAAGTAAACCGATTCCAAGTGTTTTTAAAATTTCTGTGATATTAAAATTTACACAACTCAGACTCAACCCATCGTTCCTTTTAGAATGTACCACAGTATTAATTTGAACCCGATCAGAGGAAGCATTTCTTAGGATTATGGAATATAAATAACACTATTCATTCAATAAAACCACACCAGGGTTGAAGTTTGAAGCGATCTAAAGAGACGTTTTCCAGTCATGGCATAGATTCAGCGGATTGTGTTTAAGTATTCTTATTTTGCCATATAGACCATTTGCCCTCCACAGCTTACGAAACTAAACGGAACGTCCATTAACCAAAATATATCCATCAATTAAATATTTTTAGCCGATCCAGAAGGGGAAAATTGAGATTTTCTCTAACGGATTTTAGCGAGAACAAAAAATAATCATAATATTTCGCCATACAATTGTCAATGGACAATACCCGAGCATTTGGTTTTTCACTCTCTGTTGACTTCGAATTGAAGGCAACTTTGAAGCTAAGCCATTGAGGTTTGGGCGAAATCCCAGCCATTCCAGATTTCTTACATCATGAGTTTTATTAACTATGGTTTCATGCGGCACTTGCACCTGTTCCAAGAATCTGGTCCTCGTTACCGTCGCAAGTGTTTTGAAAATATGCAAACAATAGGATGTTTTCCGAGATATAAATTGAAAGAAACACAAAAAAGTCTTGGAAGAAAAAGCGAAACCGAGATATCTAATAATAGTAATGAAAAGTAATAATAATAATATTGATAAAATAATAGAAAATAATCATAATAATATTATAAATAAATAAAAATAAAAAAAATAATATTATTATTATTATTATTATTATTATTATAATTATTATTATTATTATAATATTATTATTATTATTATTATTATCATTATTATTAATATTATTATTACCTTTATTAGATAACCTGGTTTTCGCTTTTTCTTCCACTTTTTTGTGTTTTCTTTCAATTATATCACCGGACAATCCTAATGTTTGCAAATTTTTCAACACTTGCGTACGGTAACGAGGACCAGATTCTTGGAACAGGTGCAAGTGCCATGTAACCATAGTTACTAAACTCATGATAAGAAATCTGGAATGGCTGGGATTATCGCCAAACCCACAGATGCATAGCTTACAAGAGGGGGGGGGGTGGGGGTGGGGGGGGAGGGGGGGGGGGGGGGGGGGGGGGGGGGGGGGGGGGGGGGGGGGGGGGGGGGAGGGGGGGGGGGGGGGGGGGGGGGGGGGGGGGGGGGGGGGGGGGGGGGGGGGGGGGGGGGGGGGGGGGGGGGGGGGGGGGGGCCCTTCCAATTCCGAAGTCAACCAGAGAGTGAAAAACAAATGCTCGATTGTCCATTTGACCAATTTTCGTATGCGAAATAATATGAATATTTATTGTTCTCGTGCTAACTCCACGTTAGAGAAAAAATCCAATTTACCCCTTCTGAACGCTAAAATATTTAATTGCTGATAAATTTTGGTTAAGGACAGTGTCCGTTAGTTTTCCGTTAAGTGTGAGGGCAAACTGTCCAATACCTCGCAAAATAATACTTAAACACAATCGCTGAATCTCATGCCATGACGGAAAACGTCTCCTTTAGATCGGCTTCAACTTCAACCACTGGTGTGGTTTTATATGAATGAATAGTAATATTATATCCATAACCTAAGAATGCTTCCTATGAATCGGTATCAAATTAATACTGATGTACTTCTAAACGACGATGAGTTGATTCTGAGTTGGTGTAAATTTTAAATTTCACAGAATTTAACACTTGGAAATCGGTTTACTTCCTGAGAATGCGTTGCCTTAACGGCTTCAAACGTACATCATTACTGATTTTTTTTATAAATAAGTTGGGCGCTCGCTAAGAGTAGTGTAAGGTTCAATCTGCGATTTACATTAAACAGTTTCCCAAGTCCAAAACTAGGAAAAAAAACCTCTTCTGCTCATATTAAACCCTAGAACGCTTTGTTCTGTCTTAACAGCAGAATTCTTGTAATAATTTTTGGCGCTTTAAATTGGTACCAATCTTCATCCTCTCTAGCTAATTTTTATTAATTGGGTGTTCTTTAAAATATAAAATTCAAATATTACTACTTACAGGATTGAATAGAATTTTAAACTGAACTAGAAGAGACAAAATAATCATTTTGTGTTTTTATGGCTTTATAAGTTTAACTAGGAGAATATCTTATTCCAACAAACCATACCACGGACGGTTATTTGAAACCCGCTTCAGAGAGTCTCAATACTCCATGACCGTCGCCCGTGGTAGTGGATTGGTTTGCACTCGCCGAGTCATTACGATTTTCGTGAGTCTTATACACCATCAAATTTTCAAACGCTACTGGACTGTATTTAGGATAACATTCACGGACTATGTCCTGTGTAGGTGGTCAGTGGATAATGTCATAAATATTCCATTCCCAATTTTCACTTTCTATGTGTAATACGCCTGAGAAATTCTTCTCTGAAACGACTTCAAAAGAATAAAAAAAGCACAATAACGGGCCTGAAACAATAAACCAAATAACCCAATATCGTACAGAACGAATAAACTAATAACCCAATATCGGGACAGGAACAATCAACAAATAACCCCAAAATCGGACTTGGAACAATAAACAAATAACCCAATATCGGACGAAACAATAAACAAATAACCCAAATATCGGGACTGGAACAATAAACAAATAACCCAATATCGGACTGGAACAATAAACAAATAACCCAATAGCGGACTGTAACAATAAACAAATTAACCCGCACATAGGAGAAAAAAAGCTTCAGACGACGCAACGGTCCGACTTGGACCATGTACAAGCCATACTAACAAACACGAAGGTGAGGGAGCCAAATGTATATTAGAAAAAAGAAGGGACACGACGGGAAAAAGAATTGGAAGAAAGAAGAAGATGAATTGTATAGTGGTACAGGTAAATTCTGGTAGTGTAAGAAGTAGTAGTAGTGGTAGTAGTAACTAGGGTAGTTGTGGTGGGACACAAGGATACTGGGGTATCCTACTTAGAACAAGGATTCTTTTGCTATGATTAAGGACTAATCCATAACCCCCTTGGGGGTATGATAAACCAATAATGGGGGTAGGAACTCGATTCTAACAATTAGCCATTTTTTCAATAATTGAGTATAATAAAATTCTTACGCTTTCTTTCAGCTGATCTGTGCTAGTTACATAATAAAATAAACCCAAACTAATTGATATCTTTTGAACTTATACTGTATCTAATATGACCGGTAAAGATGATGATTTCCCAGTCCTGGGAAGAGGTGACGGGATAAACTGGGCAATCAATGTGATATGTCTGTATTCGTAAAAACTTTAAGAACCCCTGACATTACAGAGGTTTAGTATGTTAATGGAATATAACCTAAGAATCAGACAAGGAAACTTGTGTGTGTATGTGTGTTTGTGTGTGTGTGTGTGTGGTGTGTGTGTGTGTGTTTGAGTGTGTAGTGTATGTACCTGACAGTTCTGCAGGGCAAAAAAAGGATTTACAACAGAATAAGTAAGGATGTCATTTTCCCACAATTATTATCTTTCCTAACCAGAGATAATGTTTGTAAATAATTTCGCCCGTCTGCGAATTTTTATCATTCCAAAATCATTTGGAAGTTCACTGCATGTGGTAGAGTTTTGAAAAGTAACTTAACACAAACCTGTGTTCCGTGGTATAGGGATCCCACCGACTAGCTTGGTGCAGGGAGACCATACTTATCTGGGATTTGGTTGTGTGTGCTAAAGTACTGTTCCCTCTGTGCGAGTGCGCAGGTTCGGAATCCATAAGCTGTATATTTATATAGTATATATAAATATATATATATATATATAAATATTAACTGTATAAATATATATATATATAATATATATATATTATAAATATAAATATACATATAATAAACAAGTCGGCCGTCTCCCTCCGAGGCGGGTGACCCAAAAAGAAAGAAAAACCCCCAAAAGAAAATACTTTCATACATCGTTTCAATACTTTCACCACACCACACATAATCAATATTTTTGCAAGGTACACCAGAACACAACAGTTTAGAAGCAAATACTTATAAAGAATAATATAACATTACATTCCAGACTCCATATCCCGAACCCCTCTTTTTAACGTGCAGGCATTGGACTCCCATTTCCAGGACTCAAGTCCGGCTAAATAAAAATAACGGTTTCCCCCTGAATCCCTTCACTAAATATTCCCCTGCTCACACTCAACTGCTCGACGTTCCCCCCCAAATACCATTTGTCTCCATCACTCCTATCTAACACGCACATGGCACGCCTGCTTAAGTTCCAAACCCCGCAGACCGATAAGCCCACAAAACCACTTTAACAATAAAAAAAAAAAAATAAACAAAAAAAAGAAAAAAAATAAAAAAATTTAAAAAAAACAAAAAAAAAAAAAAAAAAAAATAAAGAAAAAACATTAAAAAAAAAAAAAAACCCCTCCCTCCACCTTTTCGCGGACACCCCTACCGCCGCCTACCTTCCCGTACAGATTTATACGCTCTCCATGTCCATTCTACTTTAATCCATTCCTCTAATGACGCAAACACTCAACAAAACCCTCTTAATCAGCCCTCTGACTAAACTTTTATTAACTCCACACCTTCTGCCTAATTTCCACACTGCCAAATTTTCTACAAATATTTACACCTGACACATTGGCCCTCAGACAGGACATCTCCACTGCCTTCCAACCGTCTCTCGCTAGCTGTATTTACAACCCAGAGCTTCACGCAATATAAGAGAGTGTTTGAGGGTTCTACAACATACTTTCATAAATTCCCTTCTTTGCGTCCATAGATACGTTTACTTTGTCTCCACATATACCTGCAACGTACCACCTCCTTTTTCCCTTCATCACTTCTATGGTAAAACTTATCCTTCATAATCCATCAGCTGACACTTCAACTCTCAAATATCTGAAAGCATTCACTTCTTCCATACTCCTCTCCATTTGATATTCAATTATTCTCATTCTAAATAATCTGATACCTCATCAACCTTACTCTTTTTCTATTTTATTCGAACTTCTACTTAACACACCCCCAAACTCTTTCCACTAACCTTTGCAGTTTTTCTTTAAGAATCTCCTCATAAGCACAGTATCATCATAAAAAGAAACTATGTCAATTGCCATTTTGTATTTGATTCCCCATAATATTAATCCCACCCTCTTCCAACAGCCTAGCATTTTGCTTCTTTTACAACCCCAACTATAAATATTTTAAACAACCATGGTGACATTTACACACACACACATAGGGGACTTTCTGTTGGCTGTTTCCCCACTCCAGGCCTTTGGCACAAGGCAGACCCTTCCGAATTGGTGTTGCCCCTATTCTCGCCGCCCTGTTCTCGCCGCCCTATTTCTCGCCGAAACACAAGAAATATATGTGGCAGTGAAGCAAGCAGACACCTGATTCGGGTACACAAGGTCTTTTGTGCCTAAATCCGAGTGAAAGATTGCAAGACATGAGAGGTATAATAACATTATCAAGATGATCGTCACAACAGCCGGATGCCCTAGCAGTAAGGTAGCCTCCCCAACAATCAGACCTGATGGCAGCCAGAAGCATCCAGATGGTATCACACTTCAAGCCTGTACAACGGTAGACAATGTAGTGTGGGGGTCTAAAACATTGTGCATCATACCTTGGCTGATACCTATCACCAAT
>NW_026480843.1:0-12863 GCF_026875155.1 Cherax quadricarinatus
TACTACAGTATAAACAATTGAGGCACTAAACAGCTCCTCCCGTTTAAAAATTATTATATTATTGGGAAAAAATGCTAAACTCGTGGGGGAAACATATACTCTGCTACCTGGGAAATGGGTAATCAAGTTTGACCCGAGGAAGGAGAGAGGGATAGATTCCAGACATACATGTATATTTTACACATATATGACGCTACTTCAAGAATCTCCGACAGAATAAGAAGTTTTAAAAAGAAACTGGACGTCTACATGCTCATTTTACCTGGTCAACCAGGTTGTGATTGTTGTGTGCCTGCTCAACCAGGTTGTGATTGTTGTGTTGCTCAACCAGGTTGTGATTGTTGTGTTGATCAACCAGATTGTGATTGTTGTGTTGCTCAACCAGGCGGTGACTGTGTGTGCTGCTGAACCCGGTTGTGACTGTTGTGTGCTGCTCAACCAGGCTGTGATTGTTGTGTGCCTGTTCAGCCAGGTTGTGACTGTTGTGTGCTGCTCAACCAGGTTGTGACTGTTGTGTGCTGCTCAACCAGGTTGTGACTGTTGTGTGCTGCTCAACAAGGTTGTGATTGTTGTGTGCTGCTCAACCAGGCTGTAATTGTTGTGTGCTGCTCAACCAGGCTGTGATTGTTGTGTACCTGCGGGAAACTTGAAGTTGACAAGAAAATTTGGAGTGAAAAATGGTTTAGAAAACCGACAAGCTGAAGAATGAGACATTTTTGCAACATTTGGGAATGTTTATTGGATGGTTCCACTGTGACTCTGCCGCCTCGTGCTTCAACTCACCCGACTACAGTAAGTCACTTCTCCGAGCATATGTTGTACTTTCTTCAAGACTGATGGACCGAACATATCGATTCCAGGCCGAGGGATTGATTACCTCAAGCTCCTCCTCTCTACCATTCTTGTTTGTATTAGACTGATGAAGCCACTATATGTCGAAACGTTTCAATATAGATTCCCAAATGTTGCAAAAGTGTCTCATTATTCAAGGAAATCTGACCTTTAACCGGACTGGTAGAGCACAGCAATCCTGGACCCTAGTCTAAAGGGGCTTTATAATACGATAATGACCCACAACATATCAAGTTTGCGATCAACTTCTTAAGGCCGCTCAGACTCAATATTCCTGCTTGACCAAGACAATCCCCAGACCTTAGTTCAATACAAAGTTTGTGTGGTAAAGTATGTAATGAAAAAGCAGTACATAAATACCATCAACTCAGCCACCATGAATTGGAAATGTTCTGCTTAGAGAAATGGTCAAATATGTCTACCGATACGTTGATAAAATACATTGAATAGCTAGAGAGATCGCTTATTTTATGCTATCAAACCATAAGAGGCCACAAAGTAACGACTGCTGGGGATACGAACATAGTGCATGTCCCGGTATATTGAAATTTTCATATAGATTTGCTATTGATACAATATTCCATTGAAACAAGTACTATTGTATTCCTACGGGTTTTTTATTTACATCAACGCAATTGTATCTTCTTGATTTATCAACATATATTTATATTTTAAGGAAATAAATAAATAAATAAATATATATATATATATATATATATATATATATATTATATATATATATATATATATATATAATATATATATATATATGTACTCACCTATTTGTGGTTGCAGGGGTCGAGTCCTAGCTCCGGGCCCCCGCCTCTTCACCGGTTGCTACTAGACCCTATCTCCCCCCGTTTCCATGAGCTTTATCAAACCTCGTCTTAAACTGTGTAGGGGTTCCTGCCTCCACTACGTCTTTCTAGGCTATTCCACTGCCTTACAACTCTATGACTGAAGAAATACTTCCTACTATCTCTCGGGATCATTGTGTCTTCAACTTCCAATTGTGGCCTCTTGTTTCTGTGCCCCCCTCCCTGGAACATCCTGTCCTGTCCACCTTGTCTATTCCACGCAGTATTTTATTTTGTCGTTATCATGTCTCCCCTGACCCTCCTGTCCTCCAGTGTCGTCAGGCCGATTTCCCTTAATCTTTTCTTCATAGGACATTCCCCTTAGCTCTGGAACTAACCTTGTTGCAAACCTTTGTACTTTCTCTAGTTCTTGACGTGCTTTATCAAGTGCGGGTTCCCCAAACAGGTGCTGCATACTTTTCCCGTATGGGCCTGACATACACATAATATGTATATGTGTGTGTGTGTGTGTGTGTGGTGTGTGTGTGTGTGTGTGTGGTTGTGTGTGTGTGTGGGGTGTGTGGTGTGTGTAGGTACAGCTAAGAGGTGTTACTATCAGCTCTCTCTCCCTCTCCCCTCTCTCTCTCTCTCTCTCTCTCTCTCTCTCTCTCTCTCCAGTGTTGGACTAAAGAAAACCCGAGAAATTCATATTTCAATACATTATTACTCTGGGAAAGTTTTCCTTGGCTATCAGAGCAGGACATCCTCCTTGTCATAAAGAAAACAAGCCATGCCATTATGCTCTAACATACAGGGAAAATGACCGTTTAAATATCTTAACGGTACGCTGTCGCAACCTGACTGACCAGAGATCGTGTACAGTTACTAACGGAGGATCGAGTTTACGCTAATACATTAATACATTAATAATATTAAGAGGGCAACGTGTCAGCAGTACGAAAAAACAGTTTTGAGATCAATTTAATGTGAAATTTATTATAAATACTGGAGGGAAACCAGTTCTGGGAGAATGATCCCGCCGGTAAGTTTGGTTGGAGCCGCAGCTAAATTTATCTTGTCATAAAGCCACAATTGTGTGGAAAGTTTTTTCTGGCAAGACCTTCAGAGCGGTTTCTCACCCCAGTGTCTCCAGAGAGATCTAACTCCCAGCGTCACTCCCACTACCAGTCTCTTGTTGGCACCACTACCACTCTCTTGTTGGCACCACTACCAGTCTCTTGCTGGCACCACTACCAGTCTTTTGTTGGCACCACTACCAGTCTCTTCTTGGCACCGCTACCAGTCTCTTGTTCACACCACTACCAGTCTCTTGCTGGCACCACTACCAGTCTCTTGTTGGCACCACTACCAGTCTCTTGTTGGCACCACTACCAGTCTCTTGTTGGCACCACTACCGGTCTCTTGTTGGCACCACTACCGGTCTCTTGTTGGCACCACTACCAGTCTCTTGTTGACATCACTACCAGTCTCTTGTTGGCACCACTACCAGTCTCTTGTTGACACCACTACCAGTCTCTTGTTGGCACCACTACCAGTCTCTTGTTGGCAACACTACCAGCCTCTTGTTGGCACCACTACCGGTCTCTTGTTGGCACCACTGCCAGTCTCTTGTTGGCACCACTACCAGTCTCTTGTTGACAACACTACCAGTCTCTTGTTGGCACCACTAACAGTCTCTTGTTGGCAACGCTACCAGTCTCTTGTTGGCACCACTACCATTCTCTTGTTGGCAGCAATACCAGTCTCTTGTTGGCACCACTACCAGTCTCTTGTTGGCACCAATGCCAGTCTCTTGTTGGCACCAATGCCAGTCTCTTGTTGGCAACGCTACCAGTCTCTTGTTGGCACCACTACCAGTCTCTTGTTGGCACCACTACCAGTCTCTTGTTGGCACCACTACCAGTCTCTTGTTGGCACCACTACCAGTCTCTTGTTGACTCAACTACCTCCGTACATCGACTTTCTTAACTTCTCCTTCTCATGCCTTACTCTCCTACCTCTATATCTTTCTTCCTATATTCTTACCTCTCTTACCTCGCTTTCCCCTTTCTTACTTTTCAATATTACCTCTTCTCCTCTCTACCTTGCACTTACTTCTTCCTTACCTCTCTTCCGCCTTATTTTCTTACCTCCACTTCTCTTCTTCTTTACCTTGCCTCTACCTTACCTCCCATCTTACCTTATTCCCTGCTTACCTCCTATATACTCACCTCTTTACCTCCCATCTTAACCTTATTGCCTCCCTATATACTCACGTCTTCACCTTCCTACCTAATAACCCATTCCTCAATTCCTCCTTTTCTAGTTCCTCTTCGCAATGCCTTCGTTGCCCCGCCGTCTCATGCTAGCAAGATTCACTGGCTCTCTCTCAGCTGTGGCAGGTTCCCTGGGTGGGTCCCTTCCCGGGTCTTTGTGAAGTGACCTGGCGTCTTCCTTAGTGTGGAAATTGTAATGTATGTTTTATCTCAGCCGTGGCTCTGTGTGTGTGTGTGTGTGTGTGTGTGCACTCACCTATTTGTACTCACCTATTTGTGGTTGCAGGGGTTGAGTCACAGCTCCTGGCCCCGCCTCTTCGCTGATTGCTACTAGGTCCTCTCTCTCCCTAGTCCATGAGCTCTATTATACCTCGCCTTAAAAACTATGTATGGTTCCCGCCTCCACTACGTCATTTTCTAGGCTATTCCACAGCCTGACTACTCTATGACTGAAGAAATACTTCCTAACATCCCTTTGATTCATCTGAGTCTTCAACTTCCAATTGTGACCGCTTGTGTCTGTGTCCCGTCTCTGGAACATCCCGTCTTTGTCCACCTTGTCTATTCCGCGCAGTATTTTATATGTCGTTATTATGTCTCCCCTGACCCTCCTGTCCTCCAGTGTCGTCAGGCCGATTTCCCTCAACCTTTCTTCGTAGGACAATCCCCGTAGCTCTGGGACTAGTCTTGTTGCAAACCTTTGCACTTTCTCTAATTTCTTGACGTGCTTGACTAGGTGTGGATTCCAAACTGGTGCTGCATACTCCAGTATGGGCCTGACGTAAAATGGTATACAGAGTCTTAAACGAATCCTTACTGAGGTATCGGAACGCTATCCGTAGGTTTGCCAGGCGCCCGTATGCTGAAGCAGTTATCTGATTGATGTGCGCCCTCAGGAGATATGCTCGGTGTTATTACTCACCCCCAGATCTTTTCCTTGAGTGAGGTTTGCAGTCTTTGGCCATCTAAACTATATTGTGTCTGCGGTCTTCTTTGCCCTTCCCCAATCTTCATGACTTTGCATTTGGCAGGGTTAAATTCAAGGAGCCAGTTGCTGGACCAGGCTTGTAGCCTGTCCAGGTCTCTTTGTAGTCCTGCCTGATCCTCATCCGATTTGATTCTTCTCATTAACTTCGGATCATCTGCAAACAAGGACACTTCTGAGTCTATCCCTTCCGTTATGTCGTTCACATATACCAAGAACAGCACAGGTCCTAGGACTGACCTCTGTGGAACCCCGCTTGTCACAGGCGCCCACTCTGACACCTCGTCGCTTACCATGACTCGTTGTTGCCTCCCTGTCAGATATTCTCTGATCCATTGCAGTGCCTTTCCTGTTATGTGTGCCTGATCCTCTAGCTTTTGCAGTAACCTCTTGTGAGGAACTGTGTCGAAGGCCTTCTTGCAGTCCAAAAATATGCAGTCGATCCAGCCCTCTCTCTCTTGCCTTACTTCTGTCACCTTGTCATAAAACTCTAGTAGGTTTGTGACACAGGATTTTCCTTCCCTGAAACCGTGCTGGTTGTCAATTATACACTTGTTTCTTTCCAGGTGCCCCCACTCTCCTCCTGATGATCTTCTCCATGACCTTGCATACTATACACGTTAGTGATACAGGTCTGTAGTTTAGTGCCTCATGTCTGTCTCCCTTTTTAAAAATTGGGACTACATTTGCCATTTTCCATACCTCAGGGAGTTGCCCAGTTTCAAATGATGTGTTGAAGATCTTTGTTAATGGCTCACACAATATCTCTGCTCCCTCTTTAAGGACCCATGGAGAGATGTTGTCTGGTCCCACCGCCTTTGAGGTGTCAAGTTCGCATAGCAGCTTCTTCACCTCCTCCTTGCTTATATGTACCTCATCCAGCACTTGCTGGTGTGCCCCCTGTTCTGATTTCCTGGAGTCCTACTGGTTTCCACTGTAAATACCTCTTTAAAATCTTGTGTTGAGCTCCTGACATACATCTTGGTCGTTTCTTGTGAATTTCCCCATTCACCCTTCCTCAGTCTGATTACCTGGTCCTTGACTGTTGTTTTCCTCCTGATGTGGCTGTACAACAGCTTCGGGTCAGTGTTAGTTAGTTACCATTTTGTCCTAGGCACATGTCGATTAGACACTAGGCCTGTTGTGTGTATGTAGGTGTGTGTAGGTGTGTGTAGGTTGTGTGTGTGTGTGTGTGTGTGTGTGTGTGTGTGTGTGGTGTTGTGTGTATGTGTGTGTGTGTGTGTGTGTGTGTGTGTGTGTGTGTGTACTCATCTATTTGTACTCACCTATTTGTGGTTGCAAGGGTCGAGTCATAGCTCCTGGCCCCGCCTCTTCGCTGATTGTACTGGGTTTCCTCTCTCTCCCTGCTCCATGAGCTCTATCATACCTCGCCTTAAAACTATGTAGGGGTTCCCGCCTCCATTTACTTCATTTTCTAGGCTATTCCACGGCTTGACTACTCATGACTGAAGAAATACTTCCTAACATCCCTTTGATTCACCTGAGTCTTCAACTTCCAATTGTGACCTCTTGTGTCTGTGTCCCATCTCTGGAACTTCCCGTCTTTGTCCACCTCATCTATTCCGCGCAGTATTTTATATGTCTTTTATCATGTCTCCCCTGACCCTCCTGGCCTCCAGTGTCGTCAGGCCGATTTGTGTGTGTATGTGTGTGTGTGAATGTGTGTGTGGGTGTGTGTGTGTACGTGTGTGTGGGTGTGTGTGTGGGTGTACTCACCTATTTGTACTCACCTATTTGTGGTTGCAGGGGTCGAGTCTTAGCTCCTGGCCCCGCTTCTTCACCGGTTGCTACTGGGCCCTCTCTCTCCCCGCTCCATGAGCTTTATCAAACCTCGTCTTAAAACTGAGTATGGTTCCTGCCTCCACTACGTCATTTTCTAGGCTATTCCACTGCCTTACAACTCTATGACTGAAGAATTTACTTCCTAATATCTCCTAAATCATTTGTGTCTTCAACTTCCAATTGTGGCCTCTTGTTTCTGTGTCCCCTCCCTGGAACCCCTTTCTTTGTCCACCTTGTCTTTTCACGCAGTATTTTATATGTCGTTATCATGTCTCCCCTGACCCTCCTGTCCTCCAGTGTCGTCAGGCCGATTTCCCTTAATCTTAATGTGTGTGTGTGTGTGTGTGTGTGTGTGTGTGTGTGTGTGTGTGTGTGTGTGTGTGTGGTGTGTGTGTGTGTGTGTGTGTGTGTGGTGTGTGTGTGGTGTTAGTTACCATTTTGTCCTGGGCCCACATGTCGATTAGACACTAGGCCTGTTGTATATGAGCATGTGTGTGTGTGTGTGTGTGCCCACCTATTTGGGGTTGCAGGAGCCGAGTCTCAGCCCCTGGCTCCATCTCTTCGCTGGTCCTTACTAGACTCACTCTCTCGGCTTGGAGAGCCTTCTTAAAGCTACGTATTGATCTTGCCTTTAACACTTCATTCTCCATAATGTTCTAAATCCTGACAACTCTATCACTGAAAAATTACTTTCTGACGCCCCTGACTCATTTGTATTTTCAACTTACAGATCCTGTTTCCCATCTCTCAAACAATCTGTCTCGTCCACCATATTAATTGTCAGCATTTCGTTATCATATCGTCCCTATTCTTTTTTCCTCCAGTGTCATCAAGCTAAGGTCCCTTAACTTCGACACTAGTCTCAGTACAAACCTCTACACTTTCTACAGTTTCTTGTCATGCTTGACCAAGAGAATTTAACTGGTGCTGCATACATCATTACAACCGACGTCACCGTATGCAGTATGAAACTCCCACTTTTTTAAAAGCTAGTCGTGGATTTCCCAATCGCATTTGCAGCAGCGGTTTTGGGTTGATGTGTCCCGAGGCAAGTGTTTGTGGGTACAATTATTCACCCAAACCTCTTCCCATGAGTGAGCTTGGCGAGGACATATGTGATCACCTGTGTTTTGTTGCAGGGGGTTCGAGTCCCCTTTCTGAACCTAAAACATTTTGGCACGGTGGGATTCGAACCCAACCCCTCCGAAGGAATGGTGTTTTAAACCAGCGCCTTTAGACCCTCGGCCACGCACCGGTACTCACCACTTGTACCACCTAGTTGGGGTTTTGCAGGAGTAGTTTCATACCCCCGGGCCCCCGCCTCCTTCACGGTCGCTCTGGGTCTTCTCCTGAACCAGGAGTTAAATCATCCCTTGCTTGAAGCTATGAATGGTCTGCCCCCACTACATTTCTTTCCCAAACTATTCTACTTCCTGAAAACTCTGTGATGAAGAAAAACTTTCCCAACTCCCCGTGTTCACTGTGTTTTCAATTCCCGCTGTGTTCCCTTGTTCTGTGCCCATCTCTGGAACACTTTGTGTCTGTCCACCCTGTCAATTCCTTCAGTATTTTTATATGTCGTTATCACGTTCCCCCCATCTCTTTTGTACTCCAGTGTCGTCCGGTCGATTTCCTTTAACTTCTTTCGTAGGAACATACCCCTTAGCTCTAGGACTAGCCCTTGTTGTAAACCTTTGCACTTTCTCTAGTTTCTTTACGTGCTTGGCTAGGTGTGGGTTCCAAACGGGTTTGCCGCATCCCTCAATATGGGCCTAATGTACACGGTGTACAGGATCCTGAACGATTCCTTATTAAGATGTCGGAATGCTGTTCTTAGGTTTGCTAGGCGCCCATATGCTGAAAGCAGTTATTTGGTTGATGGATGCCTCAGGAGATGTGCCTGGTGTTATACTCACCCCAAGATCTTTTTCCTTTGAGTGAGGTTTGTAGTCTCTGGTCCTCTAGACTGTACTTCGTCTGCAGTCTTCTTGTCAGCATAGTTGCTGATCCCCTTACATGTGTTGGTATGCAAGATTAGTTGAGTATCATAGTACCATCCATGGCTTTATATAGAAGCTCCCTAGGCCTGTGACTGTATGACATCACGGGGTACACTTGAGGCAGTGAGACGAGCTGCCTCGCTCTCACTCGATGGATAGACATCCAGCAAGCAGGCCGGCCTGGGCTCCCACCTCTCATCACTGTCTGACAATATATATAGTGTTACCATCGAACAAGGTGTTTACCTTCAACCCTCGTTTCTCCTACCAAACCCCAAATACGAAAATTTGGTGGCAGGGGAGGGCCTGTAATTCTGATGATTACAGCGATTTCTGGAAAATAAATTTTCTATTTGAGCTGGTCGCCATCTTTGACCTAGGCCGACCTAGCCAGCCAGCTACCTCAAGCCAGTTACCCCGACCAAGTTTTCTACCAGCCTCTACAATATTCACTGGTCAGTCTCCTTGTATTAGTGTTTATCTGCTTATTTACATCACTCCCGAGGGGTTGACCCGAGTTTGCAAAATAAGCCAAGCCAGCAGCCAGTCTGTGGTGAGGGAGTCAGTCAGCCTAGCCTACATCATCCAGCCTTTGCCTCCCAAAAGCCAGCTTTCCCCCATGCTGTGCTCATCGTTAGAAGCTATCAAACCATTCTGTGTGAAGGGTTAAGCTAAGCAAGCAAGCACCTAACCGAGGTGACTAACCCAGTACTCAAGCAAACCACGTGGGTACAGTCTTCATCGCTTTTTGCTTCAAGCTCCAAGCCATTCTGAGTGCTTTTACATCCCTGTGGTGTTGTGGCATTTCGTGGGCTTGTTTTAAGCCACCCTGGCTTAGAATATTTTCGCGCCAGTGAGGGGTGTCCCCAGTGGGGCTTACGCCGTCGTCCCATAGGCCCACTCACCACGCGTCTCCGCCACCCCCGGGCCCTCAGCCGCCTCACTCAGCCACTCACCCACTCACCCAACCACTACCACTGTTTGTAGTCTTACTACGGGTTCTAGCACCATATTTTAAGGACCACATAGGGGGTCAAGAGCTAGAGTGTGTTTTTCGTCAGTGGCGCCATCGTTAAAAGCCTCCTGTGTGAAGTCCATCATTGATGTAAGCGCAAATTCTACGATCACGTGTGGACAGTAGCCAGCCACGAGACGATAGCCTTCATCCTCCAACCTTCCACCATCTACCTAATTCTTCACCAAGTCGTTACAGTGATAATATTTTTCATAGAGACATTTGCGAGTGTTGAGACATTTCTTTTTGTGTTTCCAGTGATTTCTTAGTGACATTCAGTAACTCTTGATTAGACTCAGTGTTTATTATATACTGTTTGCAGTATTTTTTGTCTTCTTAATTCAGTGTTAATTTTCGTGCATAATTTCATGTCTGTTGTGTTGTGCTTCTTTTTTATATACTTGAAGTACCTTAGTGTTTTTTTTCCTTGTTGTGTGCAACACATATGAGCAGTATAGAACTTATGTTTACACTTCAGAATCACCTTGTGTTCTCAGTATTCCAGTGAAGTAATTCAGTAATTTATTACCTTATTTTCTGCATCCCCAACTCAGTGTTGTCTGTTATATTTTTATCCCAGCATTTGTGTATTCTTACCAGTTTATTTAATTTTTCTCTGTGTGTTGAACATTTTTGTGTTAATTCTTTTCATTTAGCCAGTGTCTAATTTGTCTTATCTCCATAAACAATAGTGCCATTGTTTTGTGCAAGCAAGAAAATTATTTTATCAAATTTTTCACACATCAAGTTTCATAAAGAAAATTCTAGTATTGTGTTTATATTGATGTGTTGTGTTGTGCATCACTGTAAGTGTTCAAACCCTTTTGTTCTGTGTTTTGCATCTATTATTTTTTGTGTTTCATTGAACAAATTCACTCTTAGTGCAATTTTTAAGTTGTTCATTTAAGGTAAATTATTCTTTGTTCAGTAAGTGTTGCTTAAGTTGCAATTTTAAAAGTTAAAGTGTTTACTCATTCATTCCTTGATATTTTTCTTTCCATGTAAACCCGTGCTTTCTTGTGTATGTAATTTTTATTATTGCACATTGACTCACTTTGCAATAATTCTTGTGCAAACATTGTGTTGCCATTAAAATTCTTGCAGAAATTTTGTGTAGGCTGTACAGTACTTTTGATTAGCAATTGTTATTTGCAATATTGCTACAGTTTATTTCAGTGCAGTTTCATATGCTCTTTTCTGTGCATAATATTTTATTCTTGTGTGCCATTTTATTTTATTTTTAGTGAATTGTTTCCCAGTTTTTCTTAATTTTGCACAAACTTTATTGAGTCCATTTTAACATTTTTGATTGATTCATCATTTTATTGTTGAATTTCCCTATTGCACTGAGAGTAAAGACAACTTACTGTGCCATTAACTCATTTACAGTAAAGTTGGGCAAATTTGATTTGAGTAAAGTACAGGTTCTCTTGATTTTCAGAGTGTTGCTTATTCAGTTGAGTATTTTTTTTTTGTGAGTTTCCTTGCTTAAAGTGTGACCTGTCAATTTTTATTTACTTATGCAGAAAAGTTAACATTTTCTTCCATTTAAGTTCACTGTGTTGTGTGTTCCTCAGTTACATTTTCTTTTTTTTCTCTAAATTCTTGTTTTACAATTTGCAAATAGTCTCAAATCTTCTCAAGCGATGCCTTGCACATGCTGCTAGTACAACCATTAATGCGTCAGTCCAAAATTCGAGTAATTCCTTATCAAACGATAGACATACTCAGACTTCTACCCTGCGCAATTTTAGTCGTGATCCCTATGATTTCTATGCCATTGTTCAATGGTAATCCAGACAACCTAGAAGGTTGGTTTACTGCTGTTTTGAGCCAGAGCTAATGCCTCAGTTGATGGTCTTCCATCAGAGAGTGTTTAATTTAGTATCGGAAAAGGAGAGTCTAGCCCGTTCTCCGCCGCCTCGCTGTGTTCAACTTGATTCGTATGAAGGACTTTCAAGATCTAACCAGGTGACAAGATTATGAACAGTTAATCCGTAACTATCTTGACCCGGGGCGAAAAAACCGATCCTTTTGTCGTCCTTAAAGAATTAGTGTGTACAGCTCCGAGGCCAGAGGAGTCATTAGAAGAGTTTGCCTTCGTCTAAATAACCTAATGTCCTCATTCGTAAAAGCAGGTCAAAATTCCAAGTACCTTAAAGATAATGATAAACCACTCTTGAAGGGTTTGCTAAATTAGCAGCATCCGGAGTTAAACAAACAGCTAATGCCACCAACATCAATGTATGTGTACCCAATTCTAGTCCTCTAAATGCTACTATGGGACCGCTCGCAGCTCTCATCCATGTCGTAATTTGTGTCCGAGGGAACCTTCCCTTATCGAAAGTTCTACGCCAACCACTTTGTCTACTCCTGTACTTCCTCTAGTTTGTGCTACTACAAACTCCCAATCTAAATCACGGCAATCATCATCCAAAGCTAGTGTTAAGAGTCATCATTCCCAAAGCACCCGTAACAAGTATAGTGTACAAGAAAGGTATACAATACCTACAAGATGAAATTGAGACACATGTGCAACATCTGGGGATCTTCATTGTAGAAAGTTTCGCCATCCAGTGGCTTTATCAATGCAAATTCCAGGACATAACTTGAAGACAGTAGGACTATATACAGAAGATGAGGTAATCAGTCCCTCAACCTAGCAGTAGGTGCGAAGAGCACCGTAGTCATGGAGATTCTGAAGCAGAAGCAAGGTGCCTGACGCTTATATAGTAACGTCAGGTGGAAATGGGACGGGCAGCTTGAGGCAGTGAGACGAGCTGCCTCGCTCTCACTCGACGGATAGACATCCAGCAAGCAGGCAGGCCTGGGCTCCCACCTATCATCACAGTCTCACAATATATATAGTGTTACCATCGAACAAGGTGTTTACCTTCAACTCTCGTTTCTCCTACCGAACCCCATACGACATTCTTTGCACTTTCCCAATCTTCATGACTTTGCATTTGGTGGGGTTGAACTCCGGGAGCCAATTGCTGGACCAGGTCTGCAACCTGTCAGAACCCTTTTTAGTTCTGCCTTGGGCTTCGTCCGAATGAATTCTTCTCATCAATTTCACATCATTGTAAAAAGGGCACTTTAGAGTCATCCCCTTCCTCTTTTCATTCACAAATA
>NW_026480851.1:0-5000 GCF_026875155.1 Cherax quadricarinatus
TTTGTATCAGAGTACAAGGTTTGTATCAAGTACAAAGGTTTTTTTATCAGATACAAGAGTTTGTATCAAAACAAAATTTGTATCAGAGTACAAAGAGTTTGTATCAGAGTAAAAGAGTTTGTATCAGAGTACAAAGAGTTTGTATCAGAGTACAAAGAGTTTGTATCAGAGTACAAAGAGTTTGTAATCAGAGTACAAAGAGTATTGTATCAGAGTACAAAGAGTTTTGTATCAGAGTACAAAGAGTTTGTATCAGAGTACAAAGAGTTTGTATCAGAGTACAAAGAGTTTGTATCAGAGTACAAAGAGTTTGTATCAGAGTACAAAGAGTTTGTATCAGAGTACAAAGAGTTTGTATCAGAGTACAAAGAGTTTGTATCAGAGTACAAAGAGTTTGTATCAGAGTACAAAGAGTTTGTATCAGAGTACAAAGAGTTTGTATCAGAGTACAAAGAGTTTGTATCAGAGTACAAAGAGTTTGTATCAGAGTACAAAGAGTTTGTATCAGAGTACAAAGAGTTTATATCAGAGTACAAAGAGTTTGTATCAGAGTACAAAGAGTTTGTATCAGAGTACAAAGAATTTGTATCAGAGTACAAAGAGTTTGTATCAGAGTACAAAGAGTTTGTATCAGAGTACAAAGAGTTTGTATCAGAGTACAAAGAGTTTGTATCAGAGTACAAAGAGTTTGTATCAGAGTACAAAGAGTTTGTATCAGAGTACAAAGAGTTTGTATCAGAGTACAAAGAGTTTGTATCAGAGTACAAAGAGTTTGTATCAGAAAATACAAAGAGTTTGTATCCAGAGTACAAAGAGTTTGTATCAGAGTACAAAGAGTTTGTATCAGAGTACAAAGAGTTTGTATCAGAGTACAAAGAGTTTGTATCAGAGTACAAAGAGTTTGTATCAGAGTACAAAGACTTTGTATCAGAGTACAAAGAGTTTATATCAGAGTACAAAGAGTTTGTATCAGAGTACAAATAGTTTATATCAGAGTACAAAGAGTTTATATTAGAGTACAAAGAGTTTATATTAGAGTACAAAGAGTTTATATCAGAGTACAAATAGTTTATATCAGAGTACAAAGAGTTTATATTAGAGTACAAATAGTTTATATTAGAGTACAAATAGTTTATATTAGAGTACAAATAGTTTATATTAGAGTACAAATAGTTTATATTAGAGTACAAATAGTTTATATTAGAGTACAAATAGTTTATATTAGAGTACAAAGAGTTTATATTAGAGTACAAAAAGAAGAAATAGGAGAGAGGCAATAAAGGAGAATAATAAAAATAAAACACGGGATAAAACATAAAAAAACAATAAAAATTTAGGTCGGTATAAAACTAAATTACAACGGAGGTTCGAGTCCACATTACTACTGTTACTACTACTGTTACTGCTACTGTTACTGCTACTGTTACTACTACTGTTACTACTACGTTACTACTACTGTTACTGCTACTGTTTACTGCTACTGTTACTACTACTGTTACTACTACTGTTACTACTACTGTTACTACTACTGTTACTACTACTGTTGCTACTACTGTTACTACTACTGTTACTGCTACTGTTACTGCTACTGTTACTGCTACTGTTACTACTACTGTTACTACTACTGTTACTACTACTGTTACTACTACTGTTACTACTACTGTTGCTACTACTGTTACTACTACTGTTACTGCTACTGTTACTGCTTTCTGTTTCTGCTACTGGTTTCTACTACTGTTAACTCTACTGGGTTACTACTACTGTTACTACTACTGTTACTACTACTGTTGCTACTACTGGGACTACTACTGGTTTCTGCTACTGTTACTGCTACTGTTACTGCTACTGTTACTACTACTGTTACTACTACTGTTACTACTACTGTTACTACTACTGTTACTACTACTGTTGCTACTACTGTTACTACTACTGTTACTGCTACTGTTACTGCTACTGTTACTGCTACTGTTACTACTACTGTTACTACTACTGTTACTACTACTGTTACTACTACTGTTACTGCTACTGTTACTGCTTACTGTTACTACTACTGTTACTACTACTGTTGGGTACTACTGTTACTACTACTGTTACTGCTACTGTTACTGTACTGTTACTGCTACTGTTACTAAATACTGTTACTACTACTGTTACTACTACTGTTACTACTACTGTTACTACTACTGTTGCTACTACTGTTACTACTACTGTTACTGCTACTGTTACTGCTACTGTTACTGCTACTGTTACTACTACTGTTATACTACTGTTACTAAATAAATGTTACTACTACTGTTACTGCTACTTTTTACTGCTACTGTTACTACTACTGTTACTACTACTGTTACTACTACTGTTACTACTACTGTTACTGCTACTGTTACTACTACTGTTACTACTACTGTTACTACTACTGTTGCTACTACTGTTACTACTACTGTTACTACTACTGTTACTACTACTGTTACTACTACTGTTACTACTACTGTTTTCTGCACTGTTACTGCTACTGTTACTGCTACTGTTACTACTACTGTTGCTACTACTGTTACTACTACTGTTACTACTACTGTTACTGCTACTGTTACTACTACTGTTGCTACTACTGTTACTGCTACTGTTACTACTACTGTTACTACTACTGAACTACTACTGTTTGCTTACTACTGTTGCTACTACTGTTCTACTAACTGTTACTACTGCTGTTACTACTACTGTTACTACTACTGTTACTACTACTGTTACTGCTACTGTTACTACTACTGTTACTACTACTGTTACTACTACTGTTACTACTACTGTTACTGCTACTGTTACTACTACTGTTACTACTACTGTTACTAATACTGTTACTACTACTGTTACTACTACTGTTACTACTACTGTTACTACTACTGTTACTACTACTGTTACTACTACTGTTACACTACTGTTACTGCTACTGTTACTGCTACTGTACTACTACTGTTGCTACTACTGTTACTACTACTGTTACTACTACTGTTACTGCTACTGTTACCTTTCGTTACTCTACTGTTACTACTATGTTGCTACTACTGTTACTACTACTGTTACTATACTGTTACTACTATGTTACTACTACTGTTACTACTACTGTTACTGCTACTGTTACTGCTACTGTTACTGTACTGTTACTACTACTGTTGCTACTAAATGTTCTACTACTGTTACTACTACTGTTACTACTACTGTTACTACTACTGTTACTACTACTGTTACTACTACTGTTACTACTACTGTTACTACTACTGTTACTACTACTGTTACTATACTGTTACTACTACTGTTACTACTTTCTGTTACTACTACTGTTACTACACTGTTACTGCTACTGTTACTATACTGTTACTACAAATGTTACTACTACTGTTACTGCTACTGTTACTACAACTGTTACTACTACTGTTTACTACTCTGTTACTACTACCTGTTTACTACTACTGTTACTGCTATGTTAATGCTACTGTTACTACCTTTCTGTTGCTACTACTGTTTCTACTACTGTTACTACTACTGTTACTGCTACTGTTACTACTACTGTTGCTACTATGTTACTGCTATGTTACTAACGTTACTACTCTTTACTACTACTGTTACTACTACTGTTTCATACTATGTTACTACTACTGTTAGCTACTGTTACTATACGTTGCTATACTTTTACTGTCTGTTACTTTCTACTGTTTTCTACTACTGTTATACTACTGTTACTGCTACTGTACTACTACTGTTACACTACTGTTACTACTACTGTTACTACTACTGTTACTACTCTGTTCGCTACTGTTCTCTCTACTGTTACTACTACTGGTATGCTACTGTTACTACTACTGTTACTACACTGTTACTCATGTTACTACTACTGTTACTACTACTGTTACTCTACTGTTACTACTACTGTTACTGCTACTGTTACTACTATGGTTATACTACTGTTACTACTTACTGTTACTTAAATACTGTTACTACTACTGTTACTGCTACTGTTCACTACTTTACATATGTTACTACTCTGTTACTAATTGTTGCTACTATGTTTTCTACTGTTACTACTACAGTTACTACTACTGTTACTCCCACTGTTACTACTAAATGGTGCTACTACTGTTTCTGCTACTGTTACTACTTATGTTCTACTACTGTTACTGCTACTGTTACTACTACTGTTGCTACTCTGTTTACTACTACTGTTAGTAACGTTACTACTATGTTGGGTACTACTGTTATACTATGTTACTACTACTTTAGCTACTGTTACTACTACTGTTTTCTACTACTGTTACTACTACTGTTACTGCTACTGTTACTACTACTGTTACTACTACGTTTCTACATGTTTTCTGCTACTGTTACTACTTGTTACTGCTACTGTTACTACTACTGTTGCTACTACTGTTACTACTACTGTTACTGCTACTGTTACTACTAATGTTGCTACTACTGTTACTACTACTGTTACTGCTACTGTTTTCTACTACTGTTGCTACTACTGTTCTACTTACTAACTGTTACTGCTACTGTTACTAAATATGTTGCTATCTGTAACTACTGTTACTATACTGTTACGCTACTGTTACTACTACGTTTTACTAAATGTTATCTATGTTACTGCTACTGTTACTTACTACGGTTGCTACTACTGTTGATACTTTCTGTTTCTACTACTGTTACTGCTACTACTACGTTGCTACTACTGTTACTACTTTCTGTTACTGCTACTGTTTTCTACTACTGTTGCTACTAAATGTTTGCTACTACTGTTGGTACTACTGTTTACTATGTTACTGCTAGTTTCTACTACTGTTGCTACTACTGTTGCTACTACTGTTACTACTACTGTTACGCTACTGTTACTAACTGTTGCTATACTGTACTACTACTGTTTTGCTATGTTATATCTGTTTACTATTTTGTACACTGTTATACTACGTTACTTCTACTGTTACTATACTGTTTTCTATACTGTTACTGCTACTGTT
>NW_026480851.1:10000-20000 GCF_026875155.1 Cherax quadricarinatus
CTCGCCTTGATTGCAGAGCCTCGTACGGAGATCCTGGGAGGAGACGACCTGCATATAAACACAGGTTCAACCATTAATCTGACCTGCCTGGTGCTGTACCATGCTCGCTCCCCTCATGCTATCACCTGGCACCATGAGGGCAAGGTAAGCGTCCCCTCCCTTCCCCTCACCTGGCATGGTGAACTTCCCCTCATCTCCCCTCACCTGGCATGGTGAACTTCCCCTCATCTCCCTTCACCTGGCAAGGCGAACTTCCCCTCATCCCCCCCCCCTTAGCTGACATGGTGAACTTCAGCTCATCTCCCCTCACCTGGCAAAGTGAAATTCCCCTCATCCCCCTCTTTCCCTAGCAAGACCCTCCTTCAGTTACACAGATCCTCCTTCAGTAACACAGATCCTCCTTCAGTAACACAGACCCTCCTTCAGTTACACAGATCCTCCTTCAGTAACATAGATCCTCCTTCAGTTACACAGATCCTCCTTCAGTAACACAGATCCTCCTTCAGTTACACAGATCCTCCTTCAGTTACACAGATCCTCCTTCAGTAACATAGATCCTCCTTCAGTAACACAGACCCTCCTTCAGTAACACAGACCCTCCTTCAGTAACACAGACCCTCCTTCAGTAACACAGACCCTCCTTCAGTTACACAGACCCTCCTTCAGTAACACAGACCCTCGTTCAGTTACACAGATCCTCCTTCAGCAACACAGATCCTCCTTCAGTTACACAGACCCTCCTTCAGTTACACAGATCCTCCTTCAGTAACACAGATCCTCCTTCAGTTACACTGACCCTCCTTCAGTTACACAGATCCTCCTTCAGTAACACAGATCCTCCTTCAGTTACACAGACCCTCCTTCAGTTACACAGACCCTCCTTCAGTTACACAGACCCTCCTTCAGTTACACAGACCCTCCTTCAGTAACACAGACCGTCCTTCAGTTACACAGACCCTCCTTCAGTTACACAGACCCTCCTTCACTAACACAGACCGTCCTTCAGTTACACAGATCCTCCTTCAGTTACACAGACCCTCCTTCAGTAACACAGACCCTCCATCAGTTACACAGACCCTCCTTCAGTAACACAGACCATCCTTCAGTTACACAGACCCTCCTTCAGTTACACAGACCCTCCTTCAGTAACACAGATCCTCCTTCAGTTACACAGACCGTCCTTCAGTAACACAGACCGTCCTTCAGTTACACAGACCCTCCTTCAGTTACACAGACCCTCCTTCACTAACACAGACCGTCCTTCAGTTACACAGATCCTCCTTCAGTTACACAGACCCTCCTTCAGTAACACAGACCCTCCTTCAGTTACACAGACCCTCCTTCAGTAACACAGACCATCCTTCAGTTACACAGACCCTCCTTCAGCTACACAGACCCTCCTTCAGTAACACAGATCCTCCTTCAGTTACACAGACCATCCTTCAGTTACACAGACCCTCCTTCAGTAACACAGACCCTCCTTCAGTTACACAGACCCTCCTTCAGTTACACAGACCCTCCTTCAGTTACACAGACCCTCCTTCAGTTACACAGACCCTCCTTCAGTTACACAGACCCTCCTTCAGTAACACAGATCCTCCTTCAGTTACACAGACCCTCCTTCAGTTACACAGACCCTCCTTCAGTTACACAGACCCTCCTTCAGTTACACAGATCCTTCTTCAGTTACGCAGATCCTCCTTCAGTTACACAGACCCTCCTTCAGTTACACAGATCCTCCTTCAGTTACACAGACCCTCCTTCAGTAACACAGACCGTCCTTCAGTTACACAGACCCTCCTTCAGTTACACAGACCCTTCTTCAGTTACACAGACCCTCCTTCAGTTACACAGATCCTCCTTCAGTTACAAAGATCCTCCTTCAGTTACACAGACCCTCCTTCAGTTACACAGATTCTCCTTCAGTTACACAGACCCTCCTTCAGTAACACAGACCGTCCTTCAGTTACACAGACCCTCCTTCAGTTACACAGACCCTCCTTCAGTAACACAGACCCTCCTTCAGTTACACAGACTCTCCTTCAGTAACACAGACCATCCTTCAGTTACACAGACCCTCCTTCAGTTACACAGACCCTTCTTCAGTAACACAGATCCTCCTTCAGTTACACAGACCCTCCTTCAGTTACACAGACCCTCCTTCAGTTACACAGACCCTCCTTCAGTTACACAGAGCCTCCTTCAGTTACACAGATCCTCCTTCAGTTACACAGACCCTCCTTCAGTAACACAGATCCTCCTTCAGTTACACAGACCCTCCTTCAGTTACACAGACCCTCCTTCAGTTACACAGACCCTCCTTCAGTTACACAGACCCTCCTTCAGTAACACAGACCATCCTTCAGTTACACACACCCTCCTTCAGTTACACAGACCCTCCTTCAGTAACACAGATCCTCCTTCAGTTACACAGACCCTCCTTCAGTTACACAGACCCTCCTTCAGTTACACAGACCCTCCTTCAGCTACACAGACCCTCCTTCAGTAACACAGACCATCCTTCAGTTACACAGACCCTCCTTCAGTTACACAGACCCTCCTTCAGTAACACAGATCCTCCTTCAGTTACACAGACCCTCCTTCAGTTACACAGACCCTCCTTCAGTTACACAGACCCTCCTTCAGTTACACAGACCCTCCTTCAGTTACACAGATCCTCCTTCAGTTACACAGACCCTCCTTCAGTTACACAGACCCTCCTTCAGTTACACAGACCCTCCTTCAGTTACACAGACCCTCCTTCAGTTACACAGATCCTCCTTCAGTTACACAGATCCTCCTTCAGTTACACAGACCCTCCTTCAGTTACACAGACCCTGCTTTAGTTACACAGATCCTCCTTCAGTTACACAGATCCTCCTTCAGTTACACAGACCCTCCTTCAGTTACACAGACCCTCCTTCAGTTACACAGATTCTCCTTCAGTTACACAGATCCTCCTTCAGTTACACAGATCCTCCTTCAGTTACACAGACCCTCCTTCAGTAACACAGACCGTTCTTCAGTTACACAGACCCTCCTTCAGTTACACAGACCCTCCTTCAGTAACACAGACCATCCTTCTGTTACACAGACCGTCCTTCAGTTACACAGACCCTCCTTCAGTTACACAGACCCTCCTTCAGTTACACAGACCCTCCTTCAGTTACACAGATCCTCCTTCAGTTACACAGACCATCCTTCAGTTACACAGACCGTCCTTCAGTTACACAGACCCTCCTTCAGTTACACAGACCCTCCTTCAGTTACACAGATCCTCCTTCAGTTACACAGACTCTCCTTCAGTTACACAGACCGTCCTTCAGTTACACAGATCCTCCTTCAGTTACACAGATACTCCTTCAGTAACACAGACCCTCCTTCAGTAACACAGACCCTCCTTCAGTAACACAGATCCTCCTTCAGTTACACAGATCCTCCTTCAGTTACACAGATCCTCCTTCAGTAACACAGATCCTCCTTCAGTTACACAGATCCTACTTCAGTTACACAGATCCTCCTTCAGTAACACAGATCCTCCTTCAGTTACACAGATCCTCCTTCAGTTACACAGACCCTCCTTCAGTTACACAGGCCCTCCTTCAGTAACACAGACCCTCCTTCAGTTACACAGATCCTCCTTCAGTAACACAGACCCTCCTTCAGTTACACAGACCCTCCTTCAGTAACACAGACCCTCCTTCAGTTACACAGACCCTCCTTCAGTTACACAGATCCTCCTTCAGTTACACAGATCCTCCTTCAGTTACACAGACCCTCCTTCAGTTACACAGATCCTCCTTCAGTTACACAGACCCTCCTTCAGTTACACAGACCCTCCTTCAGTTACACAGACCCTCCTTCAGTTACACAGAGCCTCCTTCAGTTACACAGATCCTCCTTCAGTTACACAGACCATCCTTCAGTAACACAGACCCTCCTTCAGTAACACAGACCCTCCTTCAGTTACACAGACCCTCCTTCAGTAACACAGACCCTCCTTCAGTTACACAGACCCTCCTTCAGTTACAAAGACTCTCCTTCAGTTACACAGACCCTCCTTCAGTAACATAGACCCTCCTTCAGTTACACAGACCCTCCTTCAGTAACACAGACCGTCCTTCAGTTACACAGACCCTCCTTCAGTAACCCAGACCGTCCTTCAGTTACACAGACCCTCCTTCAGTAACACAGACCCTCCTTCAGTTACACAGACCCTCCTTCAGTTACACAGATCCTCCTTCAGTTACAAAGATCCTCCTTCAGTTACACAGACGCTCCTTCAGTTACACAGATCCTCCTTCAGTTACACAGACCGTCCTTCAGTTACATAGACCCTCCTTCAGTTACACAGACCCTCCTTCAGTTACACAGACCATCCTTCAGTTACACAGATCCTCCTTCAGTTACACAGATCCTCCTTCAGTTACACAGACCCTCCTTCAGTTACACAGACCGTCCTTCAGTAACACAGACCCTCCTTCAGTAACACAGACCCTCCTTCAGTTACACAGACCCTCCTTCAGTAACACAGACCCTCCTTCAGTTACACAGACCCTCCTTCAGTTACAAAGACCCTCCTTCAGTTACACAGACCCTCCTTCAGTAACATAGACCCTCCTTCAGTTACACAGACCCTCCTTCAGTAACACAGACCCTCCTTCAGTTACACAGACCCTCCTTCAGTAACACAGACCGTCTTTCAGTTACACAGACCCTCCTTCAGTAACACAGACCCTCCTTCAGTTACACAGACCGTCCTTCAGTAACACAGACCCTCGTTCAGTTACACAGACCCTCCTTCAGTAACACAGACCCTCCTTCAGTTACACAGACCCTCCTTCAGTAACACAGACCCTCCTTCAGTTACACAGACCCTCCTTCAGTAACACAGACCGTCCTTCAGTTACACAGACCCTCCTTCAGTAACACAGACCCTCCTTCAGTTACAAAGTCCCTCCTTCAGTTACACAGACCATCCTTCAGTTACACAGATCCTCCTTCAGTTACACAGATCCTCCTTCAGTTACACAGACCCTCCTTCAGTTACACAGACCATCCTTCAGTAACACAGACCCTCCTTCAGTAACACAGACCCTCCTTCAGTTACACAGACCCTCCTTCAGTAACACAGACCCTCCTTCAGTTACACAGACCCTCCTTCAGTTACAAAGACCCTCCTTCAGTTACACAGACCCTCCTTCAGTAACATAGACCCTCCTTCAGTTACACAGACCCTCCTTCAGTAACACAGACCCTCCTTCAGTTACAAAGACCCTCCTTCAGTAACACAGACCCTCCTTCAGTTACACAGACCCTCCTTCAGTAACACAGACCCTCCTTCAGTTACACAGACACTCCTTCAGTAACACAGACCGTCCTTCAGTTACACAGACCCTCCTTCAGTAACACAGACCCTCCTTCAGTTACAAAGACCCTCCTTTAGCTACACAGACCCTCCTTCAGTTATACCAAACCCTCTTTTAGTTATACCAGGCCCTCCTCAATTATACCAGGCCCTCCTCAGTTATACCAGGCCCTCCTCAGTTATACCAGGCCCTCCTCAGTTATACCAGGCCCTCCTCAGTTATACCAGGCCCTCCTCAGTTATACCAGGCCCTCCTCAGTTATACCAGGCCCTCCTCAGTTATACCAGGCCCTCCTCAGTTATACCAGGCCCTCCTCAGTTATACCAGGCCCTCCTTCATTTATACCAGGCCCTCCTCAGTTATACCAGGCCCTCCTCAATTATACCAGGCCCTCCTCAGTTATACCAGGCCCTCCTCAGTTATACCAGGCCCTCCTCAATTATACCAGGCCCTCCTCAGTTATACCAGGCCCTCCTCAATTATACCAGGCCCTCCTCAGTTATACCAGGCCCTCCTTCATTTATACCAGACCGTCCTCGGTTATACAGTAACATCCTTCAGCTGGACTCTGGTCTCCTACAGGAGATACATTACGACTCGTCTAGGGGAGGAGTGAGCATCCTGACGGAGGCTGGAGAGGTGACCAGATCTGCTCTCCTCATACAGCGAGCCACCAGGAAGGACTCGGGAAACTACACCTGCCAGCCCAGGGGCGCAGAACCTGCTACCGCCAGAGTACATGTACTCCACGGTCAGTACATGTACTCCATGCTCAGTTTTCGTACTCCTTCGTCACTCTGTTTATGACTTGATATTTTGCTCACAGTTCTCGTCTTCTCATTCTTTCTTCTTGAATTAATTCTTTTCTTCTTTCCTTCTTCTTTTCTTCTTATTACCCTCCTTCTTTTTCTTCTTAAGTGCATGTACTCTGAGAAGTGTATATACATCTCTCAGTGTATATGCATCTCTCAGTGTATATGTATCTCTCAGTGTATATACATCTCTCAGTGTATATACATATCTCAGTGTATATACATATCTCAGTGTATATACATCTCTCAGTGTATATACATATCTCAGTGTATATACATATCTCAGTGTATTTACATATCTCAGTGTATATACATATCTCAGTGTATTTACATATCTCAGTGTATATACATATCTCAGTGTATTTACATATCTCAGTGTATATACATATCTCAGTGTATATACATCTCTCAGAGTATATACATATATCAATGTATTTACATATCTCACTGTATATACATCTCACAGAGTATATACATTTCTCAGTGCATATACATCTCTCAGTGTATATACATATCTCAGTGTATTTATATATCCCAGTGTATATACATCTCTCAGAGTATATACATCTCTCAGTGTATATACATCTCTCAGTGTATATACATATCTCAGTGTATATACATATCTCAGTGTATATACATCTCTCAGAGTATATACATCTCTCAGAGTATATACATCTCTCAGTGTATATACATATCTCATTGTATATACATCTCTCAGTGTATATACGTATCTCAGTGTATATACATATCTCAGTGTATATACATCTCTCAGAGTATATACATCTCTCAGAGTATATACATCTCTCAGTGTATATACATATCTCAGTGTATATACATATCTCAGTGTATATACATCTCTCAGAGTATATACATCTCTCAGAGATATACATCTCTCAGTGTATATACATATCTCAGTGTATATACATCTCTCAGAGTATATACATTTCTCAGTGTATATACATCTCTCAATGTATATACATATCTCATTGTATATACATATTTCAGTGTATTTACATATCCCAGTGTATATACATCTCTCAGAGTATATACATCTCTCAGTGTATATATATATCTCAGTGTATATACATATCTCAGTGTATATACATACCTCAGTGAATTTACATATCTCAGTGTATATACATATCTCTGTGTATATACATATCTCAGTGAATTTACATATCTCAGTGTATATACATATCTCAGTGTATATACATATCTCAGTGTATATACATATCTCATTGTATATATATATCTCAGTGTATATACATATCTCAGTGTATATACATATCTCAGTGTATATACATATCTCAGTGTATATACATATCTCAGTGTATATACATATCTCAGTGTATATACATATCTCAGTGTATATACATATCTCAGTGTATATACATATCTCAGTGTATATACATATCTCTGTGTATATACATATCTCAGTGAATTTACATATCTCAGTGTATATACATATCTCAGTGTATATACATATCTCAGTGTATATACATATCTCAGTGTATATACATATCTCAGTGTATATACATATCTCAGTGTATATACATATCTCAGTGTATATACATATCTCAGTGTATATACATATCTCAGTGTATATACATATCTCAGTGTATATACATATCTCAGTGTATATACATATCTCAGTGTATATACATATCTCAGTGTATATACATATCTCAGTGTATATACATCTCTCAGTGTATATACACTCAGTATTTACATTAATGTTTATTTTAGCCAGTAAATTACGGTGGTAATGTACAGGTTACATGTAGCCATAATGACCCTGGAGCCGCCAGCAGACTTGTAACCTAACAAGTTAAACCTGACCTAACCTAACCTAGCAAACTAACCAGTATTACACTTACTGACACTTGTGGGTTGTGGAAATGTGCAGTTAGGTTCACCTATATAACCTATACGAACTGTATCGCTGTATACAACAACGTTGTGTTTCCTCTTTATGGTGACTGTATTAATACAGTATCGCACTGTATTAATACAATATCGCACAAATTGTACATATATATTCATATAAACACCTGTTAAACACTTGTGTGTATTCATATACTCTTGAACACGAGGTATACAATAAACTAGCCACTACCATCCACAGGATGGATATGAGGTACACAATAAACTAGCCACTACCATCCACAGGATGGATATGAGGTACACAATAAACTAGCCACTACCATCCACAGGATGGATATGAGGTACACAATAAACTAGCCACTACCATCCACAGGATGGATATGAGGTACACAATAAACTAGCCACTACCATCCACAGGATGGATATGAGGTACACAATAAATTAGCCACTACCATCCACAGGATGGATATGAGGTACACAATAAACTAGCCACTACCATCCACAGGATGGACATGAGGTACACAATAAACTAGCCACTACCATCCACAGGATGGATATGAGGTATACAATAAACTAGCCACTACCATCCACAGGATGGATATGAGGTACACAATAAACTAGCCACTACCATCCACAGGATGGATATGAGGTACACAATAAACTAGCCACTACCATCCACAGGATGGATATGAGGTACACAATAAACTAGCCACTACCATCCATAGGATGGATATGAGGTACACAATAAACTAGCCACTACCATTCACAGGATGGATATGAGGTACACAATAAACTAGCCACTACCATCCACAGGATGGACATGAGGTACACAATAAACTAGCCACTACCATCCACAGGATGGATATGAGGTACGCAATATACTAGCCACTGATTAGCCCAATACTCCAGTTTTCCAATCCAAACAGTGCCAGTATCCAAGCATTACAAAGAGGCACAATCATTTTCAGTACACATACTTTCCAATACACCAGTGCCAGTCTGAAAGCGTGCTCAGGAGGCACTGTCTGGCCTAATAATTCGGAATACTAATCTATCAGTGCCAGTCTCAGTGTATCCCCCAAGGCAATTACCATGCTCAGACCTTCGTTCATTGGTATATATGATGCAGTTTTTACTGCAGCAACCTGGGTATACAATATACAAGCCTTTCTATACAGTATACAAGCTTGTGTTATACAATATATAAATCAACGAATGCAACACACAAATCAACGGGTACAACACACAAATCAACGGGTACAACACGCAAATCAACGGATACGATACACAAATCAACGGAAACAACACACAAATCGACATATACAACACACAAATCAGCGTATACAACACACAAATCAACGGATACAACACACAAATCAACGGCCACAAGACACAAATCAACGGAAATAACACATAAATCAAAGAATACAACACACAAATCGACACATACAACACACAAATCGACGTATACAACACACAAATCGTCGTACACAACACACAATTCCACGACTATAAAGGAAATTCGTAACTGGATGCTCGAGGATACTGTGAAAGTGTTTATGTTAATGTGTTGCGAAGGCTGTTTGTGTTGCCAGTGTTGTTGTTGTGGTGTTACTGATGCTTTGCCTATATTCCAACTGGTATATCCCTCTTCTTGCAGGTCGTGTATTCCCGTCTCTAGTCGTGTAGCACTGTTTCTGGTCGTGTAGTTCTGTTCCTGGTCGTGTAGTTCTGTTTCTTGTCGCATATTCCTGTTTCTGGTCGTGTAGTTCTGTTTTTGGTCGTGTAGCTCTGTTTTTGGTCGTGTAGTTCTGTTTCTGGTCGCATATTCCGTTTCTGGTCGTGTAGTTCTGTTCCTGGTCGTGTAGTTCTGTTCCTGGTCGTGTAGTTTTGTTTCTGGTCGTGTAGTCCTGTCCCTGGTCGTGTAGTTCTGTT
>NW_026480862.1:0-26424 GCF_026875155.1 Cherax quadricarinatus
CACTCTGGTAATGCCCCATAGGTGTTCCAGTGGTACACTCTAAAAGCCTAGCCATGCTAGGTTTCCAGTGGTACACTCTAATGCCTAGCCATGCTAGGTGTTCCAGTGGTACACTCTAATGCCTAGCCATGCTAAGTGTTCCAGTGGTACACTCTAATGCCTAGCCATGCTAGGTGTTCCAGTGGTACACTCTAATGCCTAGCCATGCTAGGTGTTCTAGTGGTACACTCTGTAATGTCCAGCCATGCTAGGTGTTCTAGTGGTACACTCTGTAATGCCCAGCCATGCTAGGTGTTCTAGTGGTACACTCTGTAATGCCCAGCCATGCTAGGTGTTCTAGTGGTACACTCTGTAATGCCCAGCCATGCTAGGTGTTCTAGTGGTACACTCTGTAATGCCTATAGGTGTTCCAGTGGTACACTCTAATGCCTAGCCATGCTAGGTGTTCCAGTGGTACACTCTAATGCCTAGCCATGCTAGGTGTTCCAGTGGTACACTCTAATGCCTAGCCATGCTAAGTGTTCCAGTGGTACACTCTAATGCCTAGCCATGCTAGGTGTTCCAGTGGTACACTCTAATGCCTAGCCATGCTAGGTGTTCTAGTGGTACACTCTGTAATGTCCAGCCATGCTAGGTGTTCTAGTGGTACACTCTGTAATGCCCAGCCATGCTAGGTGTTCTAGTGGTACACTCTGTAATGCCCAGCCATGCTAGGTGTTTCTAGTGGTACACTCTGTAATGCCAGCCATGATAGGTGTTCTAGTGGTACACTCTGTAATGCCTATAGGTGTTCCCAGTGGTACACTCTAATGCCTAGCCATGCTAGGTGTTCCAGTGGTACACTCTAATGCCTAGCCATGCTAGGTGTTCCAGTGGTACACTCTAATGCCTAGCCATGCTAGGTGTTCCAGTGGTACACTCTAATGCCTAGCCATGCTAGGTGTTCAGTGGTACACTCTAATGCCTAGCCATGCTAGGTGTTCCAGTGGTACACTCTAATGCCTAGCCATGCTAGATGTTCCAGTGGTACACTCTGTAATGCCCAGTCATGCTAGGTGTTCTAGTGGTACACTCTGTAATGCCTAGCCATGCTAGGTGTTCTAGTGGTACACTCTGTAATGCCTAGCCATGCTAGGTGTTCCAGTGGTACACTCTGTAATGCCTAGCCATGCTAGGTGTTCCAGTGGTACACTCTGTAATTGCCTAGCCATGCTAGGTGTTTTAGTGGTACACTCTGTAATGCCCAGTCATGCTAGGTGTTCTAGTGGTACACTCTGTAATGCCTAGCCATGCTAGGTGTTCTAGTGGTACACTCTGTAATGCCTAGCCATGCTAGGTGTTTTAGTGGTACACTCTGTAATGCCCAGTCATGCTAGGTGTTCTAGTGGTACACTCTGTAATGCCTAGCCATGCTAGGTGTTCTAGTGGTACACTCTGTAATGCCTAGCCATGCTAGGTGTTCCAGTGGTACACTCTGTAATGCCCAGTCATGCTAGGTGTTCCAGTGGTACACTCTGTAATGCCCAGCCATGCTAGGTGTTCCAGTGGTACACTGTAATGCCCAGTCATGCTAGGTGTTCCAGTGGTACACTGTAAGGCCTAGCCATGCTAGGTGTTCTAGTGGTACACTCTGTAATGCCCAGCCATGCTAGGTGTTCCAGTGGTACACTGTAATGCCTAGCCATGCTAGGTGTTCTAGTGGTACACTCTGTAATGCCCAGCCATGCTAGGTGTTCCAGTGGTACACTCTGTAATGCCCAGTCATGCTAGGTGTTCCAGTGGTACACTCTGTAATCATTATTTTACTACATGTAAACCAGACAATAACCAAATTCTGTAAACTCAGCATTGTAATACTTATAGAGAATAAATTTTGAATTTGAATTGAATTGAATATATTAACACCCATGACTGCATTACCATGCAATATTAATCCCCATGCCCCATTACCATAAAATTAACCCCCATAATACCATTACCATGAAATATTAATACCCATGATCCCATTACCATGATATATTAACATTCATGGTACCATTACCATCAAATATTAACATTCATGGTACCATTACCATGATATATTAACATTCATGGTACCATTACCATCAAATATTAACATTCATGGTACCATTACCATCAAATACTAACATTTATGGTACCATTACCATAAAATATTAACATTCATGGTACCATTACCATGAAATATTAACATTCATGGTACCATTACCATGATATAATTAACATTCATGGTACCATCTACCATAAAACACTAACATTCATGGTACCATTACCATAAAATATTACATTCATGTACCATTACCATCAAATATTAACATTCATGGTACCATTACCATGATATATTAACATTTCATGGTACCATTACCATCATAAATATTATACATTCATTGTTACCAATACCATGAATATATGACATTCAATTGTAACCATTACTTCAAGATTATTAATTAACTTTATGGTCCTTTTACCATAACAATTAATTGGTGACCATTTATCCATCGTGAAATATTGAACAGTATATTTGTTTTTATCCTTCGTTTAACGATTGTGTTACAGTTCCTTGATATTATTAAACAGTTCTTTTGGTACCATTAGACCATCAAATATTAAGATTCATGGTATCCATTACCGTATAACATTATTGTACCATTACCATCAAAGTATAAAATCATTCATGCGTTCTTTACATCAATTTGAACATTCTTGGTAGCTAATTACCATGTCATAATATTATTCTCAGGGACCATTAACATCAAATTTGTAACAGATTCATTGGGTTTCAACTATTAGACCATCAATATTAACATTACATGGTACATTACCATAACATTCATGGTACCATTTCATCAAATATTAAAATTCATGGTACCTTTCATAACATATGGACAATTACCATCACCAATTTTAGCCATTTCATGGACCATTACTATATACATTCTCATCGTACCATTACATCAAATATTAACAGTTCAATGGTACCTTACCATATAACAGTCAGGTACTCCATTTACCATAAAACAGTCTGGTACCAATTACCATAACATTCATAGGTAAACATTACCATTAAACATTCTTGGTACCATTACCATCATTATGTAAACATTCAGTAGGTTTTACCATTACCTGAGAACTACAATTCATTTGCGCTACCAGTACCAAACAAATTCTGTATTCATTAACATAACATTCATGGTTACTCCATTATCCATAACTTCATGTGTTCTATTTACATAAGACATATTCCGTTGGGTTTCCTATTAACATAACATTCAATTCGGTACATTACCATAACATTCATTGGTACCATTACCTGAGTAACATTCATGGTACCATTACCAGAACATCATGGTACCATTTACTCCATTAACAGTCATCGAGACCACATTTCCAACTATTCATGGTACCATTACCATAAAATTCATGTGGTACCATTACCATATACAATTCATTTCATGGTACTCATTACAGCATAATCATTTCATTGGTACCATTACCATCAACATTTTCGGTACATTACCATAACATTCATGGTACCTTTACATCAAATATTAACATTCATTGGTTACCATTACATCATATATTAACATTCATGGTACCATACCATCAAATATGTAACATTTCATGGATACCATTAACCATCAAATATTAAACTCATGACACCAACATTACTGCTGGAGGAGCGCCGAATCCCACATGGATGCAGAGCCATGGTTTAATGGGTAGTTGACCTGAGGGATGGCACTCAGATCTGGTCCTAGGGTATCTAAGAGTCCTTCACATGTTGTCTTCTCAAACTTTAAGAGAATTTAAGACACTGATTTTCCGGGTATAATAAGACTACATTATTTTTGTGATTTATCATTTAGTGAGGGGGCCAGTGTGTGGACAGGCTCCATTTTAAACACAAGAGTAGGTTAATTATGTGAGAAAATAGTCGTATTAAATAGGAAGAAAACGTGTTAAATTACCGAGTCGCCCCAAAGAGCCGGTTATGGCCTGGTAGCGGTCTGTGGAGCTGTTGATGTATCCCAGGCTGCGACGAACCCACAACTTACTCAAATCACTCTTTTTCTTATTCCAGGTGGACGGAGCGTTCTTGACACGATATTTTTATTAACATAGGACGTTAATCAACATTATTAGACTAAATATACTGTTGCTTATTACCTCGAATTAACGTGACTCGTTCTCACCAACGTTTTTTGTTTTGTTTTATCGAGAAATGATCAAGATCGTGATAGGAAGTGCACTTAATACTTATCCAGAATTGAGACACATTCGTATTACTTATTTATTTATCCTTGGAATGAATCAGAACATTTAGAATGCAACTGTTCTTATACCCAGAATGAATAGACCGGCGGGTCCATACACAACATTTTTATTATTCCAGATATGATCAACATATTCAAATTCTTAGGACTGTTGATTATCCAGAGATAGAGATCGTACCTAATAAATATTTTTTATTATCCCGTGAATTTCAACACATTGAGAAAGAGATACACCGTTTTATTATTATCTCCGGATGATCTAAGACATGTCATTAATGTTTAAGGAAAGTCATTAATGTACATTCATACTTATATCCCAAGATGACGTATCGTTCTTACATATGTATTTGTTAATTCTAGGAAGATAGTCGACCAATCATATTAATAGAAATACACTTTCGTTCATCCCATGATAGTAAGATTGATGATTTTTTTTATTTATTTTTTTATTTATATTTTAGGATGACAAAAAGTGGTACAAAACTGACTGAGTAGAAGTGCAGCAGCAACAGCACTACATTATCATAGCTTAACTGGGCTGACTTAAAAATTAATTAAGATTAACTAAGGTAATGTTGAAATCGTGATATGTAACATTATGTTTAAAAATAATATAAGTTAGATAGATGGTTACGCATTTGTCTGTTATAATTGAAATATAATTGATATATAATGTGCTCGATATATTGATGATATTAATGATATGGCTTAATTAGTTGTATAATTGAAGATAATATTGATGCATATAATTGATAATATAAATGATGATAAAATTAATGATATAATTGACGATATAATTGATGTATAAATTATGGCATAATTTATGATATAATGATGATATAATGTTTGATATAATGATGATATAATTGGATGATATAATTGATGATATAATTAGATATAAATGGATGATTTATTGATAATATAATTGATTGATATAAATTGATGATATAATTGATGATATTATATTGATGATATAATTGATGATATAATTGATGAATACGAATGTGATGTTATAATTGATAGAATAGAATTTGATGATAGTTAATTGATATGAGTATAATTGATAATATAATGTGACCGATATAATTGATGATTTAAATGTGATGTATTATATTGATTGATATTATTGATGATATAATTGATGATTATGAATTGATATTTAATTGACGAGTTAAATTGATGATATAATCGATGTTATAATTGTTGATATATTTGATGCTATAATTTGATGATATAATTAATGATATAATTGATGATATAATTGTATTGTATAATTAGATTATATTTTGCCAGGGAATGGGGCTAGTTTATGTGAGCCATCCATATCCATCCTGTGGACGGTAGCGCCAGAGCTCATATGGTCACAAATGGCCTAGGAACTAGGCCCAAAGGGGGTTAACAGGAATACGTAGGGATTGATATTAATATATCTCATAGAGTCCACTTATCTGATTTACAAGCAAATTTATAGGGAATGTTTGCTTAGTATCTCTGGTTCTTATTTTCATTAATAAGATGTCTTGGCTTGTCACATGTGGTTATTATACTGTCTGGTTCTGTATTCCTCAATAATCGTGTGTACAATTGAAGCACATAGCTGTTCTCAAGAAGTGACTCATGTGATCTGATCACATAATTTACAGTTTAGTTTTGTTATATCATGTGTTGGTCTCACATCCAATACTGCACCAGGAAGTACTTGTAAACCTAAGCCTAAGTGCTGGCGATACACCCTACAACATAGTACCAGTATCTTGTAAGCCAAAGCCTAAGATCTGGCACTACATACCAATCATGTCAGTACTTGCGCTATACCCATGCCATAAGCCTGGCCACTACCAACATCCGTCTCAGTACTTGTAACCAAGCGTAAGCCCTGGCCACTACAACATCAGTCCAGTTCTTGTAACCAAGGCCTAAGTATGGCCACTATACATCAGTCAAGTACTTGTAACCAAGCCTAAGTCTGGGCCACTTACTAACATATTGTCTCGTACTTGAAAACAGCATGTCCTAAGTCTGGGGCCACGATCAACTATCAGTCTAGTACTTGTAAACCAAGCCCTAAGTGTTATGGCCCACTACATCATCAGTCATAACTTGTTATACCAGCCTAACTTGTGCCACTACAACATCAGTCTAGTACTTGTAACCAAGCCTATGCTGGCCTCTACTACATCAGTTCTAGTACTCTGTAACTCAAGCCTAGCCTGGCCACTTAAACATCGTCAGTAAATTTGTATCCAGCCTAAGCCTGGCCATAACATAACATCAGTCTAGTGTACTTGGAACAAGCCTAAGCTGGACACTACAACATCAGTCAGTACTCTGTATACAAGCTTAAGCCTGGCCAATACAACATCAGTGTCAGTCTGTGCACATTGCATGTTAGCCTCCTTAAAATCACTTTCTACGTTCATGGTTTTCTTAGTGAGGTTATAGAAGTCTATCAGGGCATTATAACTGCATTCATATAACATCTTTATTATTGACTTCTTCTCCTAAATATTATTCCTAATGCTAGACACAGTTATACCAAAGTTATTATTCTATCATTCTCGCCGTCTCGATACTCTTCTTGGCTTCATTTCAACATTTTATCATGAGGAATGTAATCCAATGTTGTGATCGGGGATCCATAGCACAATTGTACATTAATTCTGTCGTCCTAATTTTTGAGTATCTATACCTGGCTTCCCAATGCAGGCATGTTGGTGGACGTCATTATATGAGCCTCGAGCCCTTCAATTGGACATTGAAGTCAGTAATGATGATAGAGTCAAGATCAGTGTCATAGGTTAGCTGTTGCGCCATTAGGATTGAATCAATTCAGTTTGCAGTGTAGGCGACCCCAGTTGTTAGTCTGATGCCTAACGTCTAACAGAATTTATTATCGTTCTTAATAGGGATGGTGGCAACAAAGGCAGATGCAGCCCTGCAAGAAGACTCACTGTTTAGATCCATCAGTGTTATATAACTTGTGATAACTTATTACTACCAGCTTAGTGCGATAAAAGAAATTTCTTCTTGAGCAGTTTGCTCTAACAGAGTTTTAGAGTTTAAGGGAGGGGATTTCTAGCAAATGAGTTCTTGGGAGGGACTTGTAGGTATGTGATATAAGAATGGAGAACAATCATTCTCATGGCCTTGGGCGTGGAAATGCTCTTGTTCGCCCTACAGTGATACAGTTCGTGCAGGTTATAAAACTTAATGCTATTGCTCGTTTTCACAATCCATTTAGATCTGTGTGTATTTACATCTAGACACTTGGTAAGATATACACTGTGACAGTGTCTCGGTATTCGTTTCTCAACATTCTAATACCGAGTTACAGTGTAATTTCACAATCCTATCACGGATTTAGGTATAACAAGCTCCTTTCCTCACTGTTAGAACTTTTGTAGATATGGTGACAGCAAGAATAACCTGGAGAGTCTTCACAGTTTTGCATTAACTCCAAGGAGATCGGAGGTGAAACTTTTCTCCTAGTTAAATATCAACATGGTAGCGCATAATCAATTAAGGACTCTCTAACAATGCGGCTATGTAACATCATTCTCACGATTCTCACATTAGCTCCAAGTTGGGGTTGTAGCAGCCAGCACACAGCTTTGAGAGATTTTAGCCTGCTTTACATTTCTTGTTTAGTTGTAGTATAGTGGATTTGTAAAGGTACATCTACACCAAGATATCTGTAAGTTTTAACGTAGCCTAATGATTTCTCCCTGCAAATAGATGGGTGGGGCGAGGTCGTTTGCTTGGTAATATCTTGTTTTAGAGAAAGGATATTTGATGAAGGCTAGTCGATTACAAATTGCTTGAACTTCATTAAGAATGGTATTTATCTTCTTATGCCCTGTTGTTGGATTCATGATATCTTCAGCATGCTTATAGCTATTTGTATAGGTGAGGCAGGTAAGATGCATTTAGGATGAGCATTAATCAGAATATTAAATAGCATGGGAGGCTCATGAACTCCTCCATGCGGTATTGTACCTAAAGCATTCTTTTGAATCACTTTCTGAAAAGCCTTTGGTAAAGGACAGAGGATACTCTTTGTGTGACAGGGTATCCTATTATCCGCAGAGTAAGCTACCACAATTTTCATTTTGGCTGGAGTTTACTGGAGGAGGTTCGTGGGTCATCGCCCCGGCGGTCCCGGTCTGTACCAGGCTAGTTCATGTAGTAAAACGGTTCTGTTAATTCGCGCTATATCAAATGCGATTTTAGAGCAAATGAAAAGTGTTAAAAACATAGTAGAGGGAGTTTGTGTTGCGGTTGATGAAAGGTGGAAAAATACTGGTTGTCTGCGCGACTTTATACTTTCATGAGCCCAATGAGACGTGTAGGTGGGGGGGAAAGTTGATGTCTGATTCTGTAGTACAGTCTGTTAAGCATCATTCTTTACCAAAAGTTTTACAAAGAAACTAGTTAGGAGATCGGCCTAAATGTATCAGGCTGTTTGGGCTTAGGGATAGGTCACATTTGTGACTATTGGTCCAGGAAGTAGGAAGAACGCAGCTCAATGATACTGAGGATTATACAGTGCCAAATATCAATGGGTTATCATAGGAACGTGGCCTTAGCAGTTCTGAGAATATCATTGTTTATGATACGCATTCCTCTCCAGGTAGCAGTTGATCGACCTTTGTGCTATGCATTATCTAATTCATAATCGGTTACAGAGGCATTCAAACTCATCAATAATTGTTGGCTCATAAAATTAATCAGTTTCAACATTTCTCAGAAGTACTCTCTAATTTTTTCTAATATGGACGATGTAAGGTTTTCATGCCTGGATGTTTTGGGACCTTGTCAATTTATGAAGGTCATTTGGCTTTTTCAAGAGGAAAGTGGCTCAAACTAGCGCTATTATGAGGAACATTGCAGTCCTTTTTCCTGGTTATTTTATTTATACTTTCGAAGCCAACTCTCAAAGGGGGTGGATTTCCTATTTGAATCACTAACAAAAAACATGTTCCATTCTGTTGCCTAAGTTATTCCTTTCTATTCTTGCATTTGTTAGTGCAGCTTGAACAGTTATGAGCAGGTCTGGATGTTCTTGCATTCACGGTATGCTTTACACAACGCTCCTAGCTTTGCATGTGTTAGATTGCGCAGCTGTTGGATCATTATAGTTTACATTGGTTTGATTGTTATTGTATGTGGGAGGGTCTTTGTTTCCTATTCCTGCCCATCTGTGATCTGTTTGAGTAACACTTCATAGTGTTGGAATTAAATTATCATTAAATTTTTGTGTGCGTATGGGCTAGTAATTCTTATACCATGATCAAGTGGTTTATAAAGTTGTTTGTGTTTCTGGTTTGAGAATAAGTTTCCTCCTTCTCGTAAATTTAGCTCCTTGAATAGCTGGAGATGTGATCAAGATTGACGCAGTTGTATAGTCATTGGGAAGTGATCAGATATGAAGATCTTCAACTTTGACTCGAGTCATGTCATCGTATATGATGTATTAATCCAAGACACAGGATTTAGTATGCCTACCAACATTATGGGAGGTAGGCTCAGTTAGTGCCCACAAGTCACGAACATTATCATGCTATTAAGCAATCTCACTAGTTTAGTTCCATTGGTCGTTTGTAATAAGAACCACGCACCAAATATTTTATTGTTCTGGCTTAAATCTCTAAGAATGGTAGGTTAGTTCACTATTGTGCGATCTGTAATGATCTAGGTCGAAGCTGGTTCGAATGGGGCATAGAGAATTAAAAATGTTTATGGAAAAATGCTGCCATGCTTGATACTTGACACCTGATACTGCATGTTAACTCTCGACTCTCTGCCTTAAGGAAAGGAGTGAATGTGGCAAGTTATTTCGGGGAACAATACATCACACAAAACAGTTGGTTTTGACCTTAGGTTATAAGCTGCATATCCAGAAGCAATGTTTGGTGGAGGTTGACTCCATCTTTCAATCTAATTTCCGGCAAACAGAGGACATCAATATTCTTGGGTTGCACTAATATGATGTAAGTCAGGCAACCCGCTTCAGATGGAAGCAATGTCCATGAAAAGATTTTGCTAATGGATCCATGGTAGTGAGTTTATTACAATTCTCTTGTGTGCTGTAAGATGGTAATTAAAACTAGTATGCTTTGACTGCCCTGTGTGCAGATACGTAGAGAGCAAATAGCATAGTTTGTGACGTCGCTTATCTTCAGAACCTTTATTTTTAAGCATTTTTTCGGCATTTGGCAGACTAGTTATGATGGAAGTTTTGATAGGCAATGAGTTATGGCGATTCTTTATCACGACACAAATTGCTGGAAAGCGGAACGGGATATGCTGCCACTTTTGACATAATCCACCATGCCTCAAGTGCATCATCCCTATGATTACTATATTATTGAACTTGTTCGGATCTGTTCAGATGCTCAATTTTTTTCTGGAAATTTGTTATAATTGAGGAAGGTACAGGCGAATTCCAATGCTCTCCGAGATGAGGATGGTCTGATTGTGGCATGCAAAGAGTACGTACCTTTAATTCGGCGCTATGGAACACACTCATTTACAGGTATCGCCCCCAAGACCAGCGAACCAGGTTGAAAGACTGTTGATGATGGGAGCCCCCATCGTTCAACTAGTGACCAGGTTCTAGCCAATAAGAGGATGGGTATTGACAATCGCAGGAGGGTATGTGGATACCGTCTCTCCTGTCTGCCCTGTCTTCCACTCTAGAGCTGGTTGAAGCACGGTCTGCTAATCTTGTCGCTTCTATTTCTGCCTGACGTAACGTGGAGTGCGCACTGTATTTAATCTACTCTGTACTCTTAGTGTACAATTTTGCATGTTATAATTGGTGAAGGATAATATAAGTCTAAAACTTTTTTACTGTGTTTATTGTTCCCATTACACCTGGTTAGACAGGCCTGTTTGAAATCCTAGGTTGTAATATGAGTAGGGCCTGTCCGAGAGTGGGACTTAGAGAAACGGTTGAGCTTAGGGTGTGATGCTAGTAGGCTGGGAACGATGTTGTGCTTGCTGTTTCGCTTCGCTGCTTTACAAATTTTGCGTGTCAGTTGCTTATGTCAGCCTTGTATTGTTGTGATCGTTCAACAGGCTCGCTCTAGCTTGTTCAGGGTGCTGCTTCGCTATCGGTCAATCTTTGTGTGCGTCGGCTTTGCTTGTGTATTGCGTTTTTCTGCAATCGTACTGTGCATAGCTAAGCGTGTTCTGCAAAGTTATGTGTTACGTTGGGCGATATCGTTACGTGCATAGCGAATAAACTTATTGCACTAGACGGCTGAGCCTGGTGTCGGCATGTAATATCTGGGCATAACTACTCCTATAATTGTTCCTCCTACACGCCGTGTTGGTCACAAATTGCTGTTCCTTTGATATTCCCTTTAAAATACTGCACTCTTAGACAGCCTCGCGCCAACTGCGATGTCGCACTTATTGCTGACATACTTATTGAATGAAGCGGATGGTCACTCAGTACTCTCCCTCTACGGTGAGCGAGCTAGGGACAAAACACACTGATGTTCTCGCAGGACGGAAGATGAAACAACTACGGGAGCAAAATGGTCATTATAGTGCACTTGGGTGGTCTCAGGGTGAAACTCGCGTCGTTGGCACTTCAGCTGGCGCAAAAATTCAATCTGTTGAGCCAAAAACTAGGAACAGAGAGCATTCGTCAAGGGTAGGAATTTGTTGTAGGAGAAAGAGAAAGAGAGGCAGTTTTTCGCATTTGTAATACGATTTCAGTTTACAACAAAAGACAGTACAGCTTGTTCACCACGCTTCAATGAGGCCGAACCAGAGCAATTTTCGAACGCTTCTGAAAATCGAGGCTCAGAGCCTTGAGGTGGCACGGTAACTAGCACTGGGCGGCGTTGGTTGTCATACAGCATTATTGGGTAAGGCAAAGGAATTTACGGCGGTATTAACTGAAGCTGATTCTCTGATTATCAAGTAGGAAGAACCACAGTGTTGGGAGCTTATACATGTATCCAGCTAAATATCGTAAGAACTTCAAATTGAAACAGGCGGCAGCTGGTCAATCCCTGGTGGAATTTGTGAGAAAACTAAACAAGAAAGTCTTTTTACAGCTTGGTATAAGAGGAGTGAGTTGTCTCTATATTTGAGGAGACTGGTGCAGCTTATTCTGATTGATAACCTGCTGGAGTCTGTGGGACCAGAGGTTCGTGTTCTTTCTGGAATCGATGGACTTAACCACTGATGGGAGGCCGGGCCAGGTTGGCTGGATACAGCTTCGGAAACGTATACCGCTCCTTGTGCGAGCGGTCCCGTTCTCATTTCAAGCAGTCTGGCGTGAGCAGAGATCGACAACATTGGAGAATGATAGTGCCTAGCAGGAGGGAGAGCGTCTACGTTCATCCAAATATAGTCACCTGGTTGGGCCACGCTTTCTCAACATATGGTCCCCCTGCGGAGAGGCAAACATTTATGGAAGCATCTCGATACAACAATATCCAGAGATAAATGGCACCAGCCAGAACGACTACCACTGCAACGTCTCATCAGGGCCAGTAAAGGGCAAGCTCTGTCGTTGCTTCTCAGGTGGTAATAAAGTTGGTCATATCAGTTCCAACTGCCCCCAAAAAACCTCCAACCTCATCGAGTTAATCGTCTATGAATATCCCTAGTACGCATGTCCCGAGAGAAGTAAGAGAAGGTATGGCCCTTATTATTGCGAAAGTCTTATTTCTCTCCCTTCAGGAACATCAAGAACAACTAAAGTAAATTCCTTTAGAGATACTGGAGCAGATAATGCGTTAGGTGGTCAGAGAAGGAATATTAGAACCCTTTCAGATAATACTTCTTGAATTCCTCAGTTTTATTGGAGCTTACGGAGGAAGCTATTATATTCAGTTCGCCTTTGCATAAAATTTATGTACAGTGCAAATATTACCCGGGTACTTGACTGAGGGTATCTAAAATGTGATTTCCATTGAAAAATTCGCCTTGTTATACTGGGTAAATAACTTACATACTGTTATTTCGTGTCATGCAACCTTAATTAATGATTGTAATGCTGTCTCAGTGTTGGGCTAACTCGAAGGGCAACTTGCCTAAGGGTTGTCTGCGGGTGAAATGTTGAAGCCTATCCTGGACGACGCGATTCGGTATAGCACGTTGTTTTATGAGACACACCGGCCGGAAGTTCGTTAATCATAAGTGAACTAAGACCCCGGATCAAGCCTTCCTATTCTCAGGTTGCTAGATTGCACAGATGTCTTCTGTTTCCTGCAGCCGAGGGACTGTCCTTCCGGGCAGGAACAAACGTAGGACCCTTGTTCGATTTTAATAATTCACTTAGTGTAAAAGGCAGTCCATTGGGTAAATCCTCTTTGGGTCATCGCAGTCAAGTATGAAGTTAAAAAAATGGTATTTGGATATTGCACGGAGACTGAGTAAGGTGACAGAGGGGCCGGAATTTTTATCGAAAGGTTAGTAGGTTCCAACCAGGTATATGACCTCGGATATTAATTATAGCTCTTAATACGTCATCTAGGAGGTCAGTGTAGAATTACAAAAACCTTGTATAGAATACTCATAAGAATTTTATTGGGCCAACATAAGAAAGAGATGTGAGAATCATAGTAGTTGTTGCGAGATGTCAGCAAGTTGCGAAGAGACACTGGATCAATCTATTGTAAACCTGCACCATCTCCAACCCATACCTGCTGATGGAGAACTTTGCCAGATTTAATTATTAGAATTTGTGTAGGTCCACTACCTAAGTCAAGTTGGAGATCTAGAAGTATTTATTTACAATTCATGGATAAAGGTACCGATTTCCTGAAAGCAGATCCCATATGCGTGTATCAATACTAAAGCTAATTCTCAAAGCTTTAACAAAATTATTTCTTGTTTGGCATTCTAAAAAACATTACAAAGTGATCTCAATGGTTACTAAACTGCTCACGCGACAAAAGCATTTAGGGAAGTGTTACATTGGTTAGGGATAAGATTCACAACTCTTAATCAGACTGCCTATCACCCTCCAGTCCAAGGCGCCTTGGGACTGGAAAGAATTCCACCAAACATAAAGACATGATGAGAAGTTTGTTTGCATGCACTTTCGACAGCTCACTTGAGGTATAGTGTTGAATATCTCTACCGTTTTGTTTGCTATTATTTCTCAGTACGATGATGATCGGTGTAGAAGAGTCACAGAGGGTATAGTCCGTTTGAGGGGATCTTTGGGCCAAATGTGGAGAGGTGCTGAGTTCGGGTGGCTTCAAAGAAGGATGGATGTGAGTAAGATACGGTAAGCTGAGCTATCACTCATACAAAACCGTCTTCAGGGTTGCAGGTGGAGTGAGTGGCCACGGTATCCTAAAGGTAGGCTCAAAGTAAGATGAAACAGAGGTGTATGACAAAAAGTGCAGACAATTCGCGCCTGTCCATCCAGGAGACAAAGGTGTGATATTTGTGTATAGATGGTCAGAGCTCCAGAACATAAGTATAGAATAAACTAAACGAACCAACTAACATCAACATCACCCCGTGTGTGTGTTGTCTCTGATAGAGGCGCTAGACCATTTGTCTAGAAAATTTCACTGTGCTCCTGTATAACTCTTTGAAGTAGAGTCGCTGTAGTATTTAAGCTGAGGATAGTGTCGTGCGTCACGCAAGAAGCACCAACACAGTGTAAGATAGATAAGAGACATTGATTATATGTCTAGAACTTTAGAGACTCCCACCCGCCCCGACACTCCCGCACACCCAGCCACCACCATCTTGATCGCTCTACCCGCCTCCCCACCTCAAATATATATAGTATTACACATCTAACACTTCTACACAACAGCCTACATCCTCACATATCCCCGTCCTCTCAGGCCTTCTCGCAATACACAGATATATGTGTACCTAGTAGGACTTCTTGTCACCTCTCCCTCCAACCTCACTGAGCACGCACGACTCTGCATCTCCTTGCACCATCTCTATTCCTGTGAACGCCCATTAGATTACATAAACTTTAATTCTGTCATCCATCAAGGATCCCTCGACCGTTAAATTGGATTGGATTATCTGAAGTGACAAGTAAACCAATTTAGAACTGAGCTTTTACAGTATATCCTTGATATTTTTTCGGATGTGCGAAAAATTACGTTAGGTTACCATGATGTAGATGTGGGTAAATCTAAACCATCGCGAAACTATCCCCCTACTGAGCTTAATCCTGAAAAGACAAAGGTCACTCAGCGCTGGAAGTAGACTGCTTGTTTAGATACTTGGTTTGTGGGAGGGAGTCATCTAGGTTATTAAGCCTTTTATCCTCCATGGGCTTCACCGTGCATCCTAGTAAAGATGGCTGATGGAGGGGTTTGTATGTGCACAGATCCACCGTAACGTGATTCGATAATGTCATACTCATATTACAGATGCTGTACCTCTTCTACCTCGTCTGGATGATCGAATGACTTAGTGGGTAGGCTACTTTTGTTTGTCCAAATTAGATCTCCTTAAAGGATACTATCGGTACCTTTGACAGATAAGGCGAGGATATCTTCTTGCCTTCGTTATTCCAGGAGGGTCATTATTCAGTCATACAGTTACCCCTTCGGAATGAAAAATTCCCCCTCTTCATTCCAGAGAAAACTCATCCATCAGGCTATTAAAGGACTGAAGGCACAGGCAGCAATACCTATGATGGTTTCATTGTGTTGGTGTTTTGCATACTAGGTGATCACACACCTACTTAGACTTAAAGCTCTGTTTGAGACCTTTAAGAATTCCCAATTAAAGTTAATTTATCTAAATCTTCCTTTGGCCAGGCCCACTTTCACTTTTCTATGGCCATGAGAAGTAGGTAGTGGTGTAATGTTGCACACGAAACTTGCTTCTAAGTTCTTTCGATATAAAGATGTATCCAAGTTCCTCATGATAGGGAAATCTCTTCACGTTTCTAGGCATGATAGGATTTTAGACAGAAGAGCTGTTAAGAAATTTCTCAGATATTGTAGCGCCCTCTTACTCTTTACCAGTCATATAAGTTCCCTTTAATGTGGTCGCAGAGTGTAACTACTGATTTTATAAAGCAACAAAATTATTGTTGCGTCTGCACCCATTCGCCTGTACTCAGACTTGTCCAAACCTTTTTCATTACAGGTTGAAAGCTTGTGTAGTCTGCGAGGTTGGGAGCTTGGCTTGGTACATATTACAAAGCGGGATAGATCAAGGAGTTGTCGAGCCTGTAGCGAAGATACTTTAGCAGCTAAGTTTCCAGCACATCAGGAGGCTTACACTACTCATTGAAAAAGAAGCCCTCGCGCTGTAAATGGGCCTTTGAGCATTTCGATGTTTATGTAGGGCCAGAGACATCGCAGGTGGTCACAGTCTACAGTGATCTACAACCCGTTAGTCTTATCTCAAGCATGAAGCATCACAACACAAGGCTTATGCGTTTGGACGCTCAGGCGCAGCCTATAACTTCAAAAGTCGTTTACATTGCCGGCAAAGAAAAGGTGTTGGCAGATCTTTAGTCATGAGTCTGTTTAATATTTTTATTGTTAGGTTAGGATGTGTTTTGTGGTAATCCCCCTTTCTAATGCTCTTTTTTTTATCCCATGATGTGGGTCTGGGTTGTTTTTTATTAGTGATAAGGGGATACGGGCTACCGTTCCGCTTGTATCTCGGACCTATGTTGGTTATCTGATGCTGTCTCACCTCTGAGTTTAGGGTTTGGCCTTTTCAGGACACTGTAGGAAAATGCTGAGCTCTAATACGTAAGAGGGGATGGTAGGGAGAGGATAGGTCAGTCCCAGTGATTTTGTGTGCCAGTGGGCACGAGTTACGACTGGATAGTGGCGCAAGCCTAGTTCCTGAGCCTTCTCGTGCGGCGTGGGTGGTGGTGGCTTATGCCAAAGGGTACTCGTAAACCTTTATTCGGCGTATGGGACACCCTCATTTACAGGGATATCTCCCCCAACAGCGAACCAGGTTGCTAGAGTTGATGATGTGGGGGCCCCATCGTTCAACTAGGTGATCCAGGTGTTATAGCCAATAAGAAGGATTGGATGGCAATCGCAGAGGAGTGATGTGGATACTCGCTCTCCTGTCCTGCCCACTAGTCATCCCACTCTGAGCTGGTGTTGAAGCACGTGTATGCTATCTGGGCTCTATTTCTGCCTTGCTTACCGTGGCAGTGGCACTATGTATTTATTCACTGTATTAGACCTGATGTACATTATTGTCAGGTTATATAATTGGTGATGGATGATATAAGTCTATAACTTTTTCTACTGTGATTTATTTGCTCCCCACTTACACCTGGGATTAACAGGCCATTTGAAATCCTTGTTGTATAATTGGCCAGATAGAATTCTGCGGTTATTGCTTTCATTTAAACACCTATCACCTTAACTAAGTCGACCTTTGAGAGTAACATTAGTGTTCTCTGTTTCAATCATTACGAGTTGCAGTGGTCCTGTGCATCTGGACTATCTCAATTTTCCAGGGATTTCTTAGGTGATGGTTACTGGGTGGTGTTCCGTTTGGTCTGACTAGTTGTAGTTGTGTGTGTTGAGGTAGATAATGAGACAAACTTTCTCCCCTCCCCCTCCCCCCCCCCCCCCCCCACCCAACATTCAGGTGTAGCTATAGGTATCTGTTACGTGGCAGACTGTAGTGTTCTCCTTATGTGCTAGCAGGGATGTGCTAGCTCCTCCAACGCTGGCATTGTGTGTGATGCATTCGGCGCATCACGCAGAAGTTGTTTGCTCTCATCGTGATGAGTGTGGGATTCTTGCCACACTTTGCAGTGGTTCAGTCTCAGATCTAGTGCTGGGTTAGACTGGGATGGCCCACTGCAGTTACTCCATAAAGGACTTTTATGTTTATCAGGTTTACCTCGAAGGTTTGTTTTGGTTTTGACTGCAGTCCCTTGTGGGAATCTGTAACCCCAACTCTCACTGTACAGTTTAATTACACTTAAATTTTTGGCTGTCAGGGCCCCATGGACTCTGATCTTTACCTATAGCATATTATTTACCATGACAACTATTACCTATAAAATATAATCCACAGAATACCATTACTCACAGTGTAATATGTAAATAACATGATCCCCATTACCTTGACTATATTACATTCATGGTACCATTACCATCAATTATTATCATTCTCGGTTCCTTTACCATTGATATATTTATCTTCTTGGTTCCGTTACCATCAAATATTAACATTCATGGTACCATTACATCCAAATAACTAACATTTTATGGTACCATTACCATAAATTATTAACCATTAATGGGTACATTATCCTTGTAAGAAGAATATTATACATTCATGGTTGCCATATTACCATGATATTATTTACATTCAATGGTACCATTAGCCATAAAAAACACATTACTATTACTATGTACCATTACATATAAAATATTAACCAATTCTTGATTGTAACCATTACCATCATATATTAAATTTCCATTGGTACCATTACCATGATGTATTAACATTTCTTGGTACCTTTACCATCATAAATATTATACATTCATTGTTACCAATACCATGAATATATGACATTCAATTGTAACCATTACTTCAAGATTATTAATTAACTTTATGGTCCTTTTACCATAACAATTAATTGGTGACCATTTATCCATCGTGAAATATTGAACAGTATATTTGTTTTTATCCTTCGTTTAACGATTGTGTTACAGTTCCTTGATATTATTAAACAGTTCTTTTGGTACCATTAGACCATCAAATATTAAGATTCATGGTATCCATTACCGTATAACATTATTGTACCATTACCATCAAAGTATAAAATCATTCATGCGTTCTTTACATCAATTTGAACATTCTTGGTAGCTAATTACCATGTCATAATATTATTCTCAGGGACCATTAACATCAAATTTGTAACAGATTCATTGGGTTTCAACTATTAGACCATCAATATTAACATTACATGGTACATTACCATAACATTCATGGTACCATTTCATCAAATATTAAAATTCATGGTACCTTTCATAACATATGGACAATTACCATCACCAATTTTAGCCATTTCATGGACCATTACTATATACATTCTCATCGTACCATTACATCAAATATTAACAGTTCAATGGTACCTTACCATATAACAGTCAGGTACTCCATTTACCATAAAACAGTCTGGTACCAATTACCATAACATTCATAGGTAAACATTACCATTAAACATTCTTGGTACCATTACCATCATTATGTAAACATTCAGTAGGTTTTACCATTACCTGAGAACTACAATTCATTTGCGCTACCAGTACCAAACAAATTCTGTATTCATTAACATAACATTCATGGTTACTCCATTATCCATAACTTCATGTGTTCTATTTACATAAGACATATTCCGTTGGGTTTCCTATTAACATAACATTCAATTCGGTACATTACCATAACATTCATTGGTACCATTACCTGAGTAACATTCATGGTACCATTACCAGAACATCATGGTACCATTTACTCCATTAACAGTCATCGAGACCACATTTCCAACTATTCATGGTACCATTACCATAAAATTCATGTGGTACCATTACCATATACAATTCATTTCATGGTACTCATTACAGCATAATCATTTCATTGGTACCATTACCATCAACATTTTCGGTACATTACCATAACATTCATGGTACCTTTACATCAAATATTAACATTCATTGGTTACCATTACATCATATATTAACATTCATGGTACCATACCATCAAATATGTAACATTTCATGGATACCATTAACCATCAAATATTAAACTCATGACACCAACATTACTGCTGGAGGAGCGCCGAATCCCACATGGATGCAGAGCCATGGTTTAATGGGTAGTTGACCTGAGGGATGGCACTCAGATCTGGTCCTAGGGTATCTAAGAGTCCTTCACATGTTGTCTTCTCAAACTTTAAGAGAATTTAAGACACTGATTTTCCGGGTATAATAAGACTACATTATTTTTGTGATTTATCATTTAGTGAGGGGGCCAGTGTGTGGACAGGCTCCATTTTAAACACAAGAGTAGGTTAATTATGTGAGAAAATAGTCGTATTAAATAGGAAGAAAACGTGTTAAATTACCGAGTCGCCCCAAAGAGCCGGTTATGGCCTGGTAGCGGTCTGTGGAGCTGTTGATGTATCCCAGGCTGCGACGAACCCACAACTTACTCAAATCACTCTTTTTCTTATTCCAGGTGGACGGAGCGTTCTTGACACGATATTTTTATTAACATAGGACGTTAATCAACATTATTAAATTTTTTTTTTGGGGGATTTTTTTTTAATTTTTTTATTAAAAAAAAAAAAAAAAAAAAAAAAAATTTTTTTTTTTTTTTTTTTTTTTTTTTTTTTTTTGAGTGGTGTTCTAGTGTACCTCTAATACTACATGTAGTTTTAGTGGTCACTCTGTATACCTAGCCATCTGGTGTTCTAGTGTACACTCGTATACCTAGCATGCTAGGTGTTTAGTGGTACACTCGAATACCTACCATGCTAGTGTTCTGTGGTACATCTTTAACCTACCATGCTAGGGTTTAGTGTACACTCTGTAATACTAGCCATGCTAGGTTTCTGTGGTACACCGTAATACCCATGCAGGTTTCTAGGTACACTCTGAATCCTAGCCATGCAGTGTTAGGTACACTCTGTAATCTAGCATCAGTGTTTAGTGGTCACCTGTAAAACTGATTAGGTTTAGGGTCAATTAATCCTAGCCCGGTGTTTATGTACACTTAATACCTAGCCCTGCTGGTGTTTGTGTACACTCTGTAATCAGCCATGCTAGGTGTTTAGTGGTAAAACCTGTAATACTAGCATCTAGGTGTATTGTGTACCTCCGAATACCTAGCCATGTAGGTGTTTTAGTGGTACACTCTGTAATACCTAGCCATGCTAGGTGTTCTAGTGGTACACTCTGTAATACCTAGCCATGCTAGGTGTTCTAGTGGTACACTCTGTAATTTCCTAGCCATGCTAGGTGTTCTAGTGGTACACTCTGTAATACCTAGCCATGCTAGGTGTTCTAGTGGTACACTCTTGTAATACCTAGCCATGCTAGGTGTTCTAGTGGTACACTCTGTAATACCTAGCCATGCTAGGTGTTCTAGTGGTACACTCTGTAATACCTAGCCATGCTAGGTGTTCTAGTGGTACACTCTGTAATACCTAGCCATGCTAGGTGTTCTAGTGGTACACTCTGTAATACCTAGCCATGCTAGGTGTTCTAGTGGTACCCCTCTGTAATGCCTAGCCATGCTAGGTGTTCTAGTGGTACACTCTGTAATACCTAGCCATGCTAGGTGTTCTAGTGGTACACTCTGTAATGCCTAGCCATGCTAGGTGTTCTAGTGGTACACTCTGTAATGCCTAGCATGCTAGGTGTTCTAGTGGTACACTCTGTAATGACCTAGCCATGCTAGGTGTTCTAGTGGTACACTCTGTAATACCTAGCCATGCTAGGTGTTCTAGTGGTACACTCTGTAATACCTAGCCATGCTAGGTGTTCTAGTGGTACACTCTGTAATACCTAGCCATGCTAGGTGTTCTAGTGTACACTCTGTAATACCTAGCCATGCTAGGTGTTCTAGTGGTACACTCTGTAATACCTAGCCATGCTAGGTGTTCTAGTGGTACACTCTGTAATACCTAGCCATGCTAGGTGTCTAGTGGTACACTCTGTAATACCTAGCCATGCTAGGTGTTCTAGTGGTACACTCTGTAATACCTAGCCATGCTAGGTGTTCTAGTGGTACACTCTGTAATACCTAGCCATGCTAGTGTTCTAGTGGTAACTCTGTAATACCTAGCCATGCTAGGTGTTCTAGTGGTACACTCTGTAATACCTAGCCATGCTAGGTGTTCTAGTGGTACACTCTGTAATACCTAGCCATGCTAAGTGTTCTAGTGGTACACTCTTGTAATACCTAGCCAGCTAGGTGTTCTAGTGGTTACACTCTGTAATACCTAGCCATGCTAGGTGTTCTAGTGGTACACTCTGCTATATTTTATTTTACTACATGTAAACCATCGCACAATACCAAATGACTAGTATTGTATGATTACTCCTTAGAGAATAAACGTTTGTAATTGAAGATGTTTGAATTTGTACTATGTTCTGGTATACCTTTGTTAACATGAGTCCTGGTGTATACGCACTTTGTACAATGTATGGTTGTACCTTTGTACTTGTTTACTGAGAACCTTGGACTTGTACTTGTATACCTTGTAATGTACGGGCATACCTTGTACATGTAACTTGGTTTTATACCTATGTACATGTAGTGGTATACCTTGTGTACATGTTACTGGTTTACGATGTACATGTGTATGGTATACCTAGGTTAATGTGACTTGTATACTTGTACATGGTATCTGGTATACCTTGTTACATGTACTTGTATCCCTGTGTAATGTACTGGTAGTACTTTGTATAAGTAACTGGTTATACCTTGTAACATGTACTTGTATACCTTGTATCAATGTTCTAGAGTGGTACCTATGTACATTTACTTGTTATATCCCCTTGTACATTGTGTGTTATACCTTGTAACATGTAATGATTATACCTTGGTAAATGTATTGTATACCTTGTACATGTGTATTGATAGTACTTGTACATGTTCCTAGTATACCTGTACATTGTACATGTATACCTTGTACATGTTGTGGTATACCTTGTACATGATCTGTATACTAAATTTGTGACATGTACTGGGTAGTAATTAATGAGATATCGATTATATTATTAGTATTTTTTATTATTATTAGTATTATTATTATTATTAAATGTTCCCAGTTGGGAACCCGTGTGTTAAGACAGTTATCATTTGCTCTGTCACTCACAGGATGGATGTTTAATATCTTTAGGCAGCCCCAGACCCCATTCCTTATTGTGGAGAGCTGAGTCCCAAGGTATTTTAGCACAGGTACATAGTGGGTCCAGGGTACTGTTATCCTATAACATTACATCAGGTCTCATAATGGGTCCAGGGACGTGAACCTCACAGATTACAGAGTACTTAATGGTCCAGAGTGTACCAGTTCAACTATTACAGAGGTTACATAATGGGTTCAGGGAGTGTTCCCTCTCCTGAGATCTATTTACAAGTAGACATATGTGCGGTCCTGAGAGACTGTACCTTTCAAACATTACAACAGGTACATAATGAGAGTCCAGGGACTGGACCTCAACATTACACAGGTACAATATGGGTCCATGTAGACTGTACCTCGACATTAACACAGTACATTAGAATGGGGCCAGTGAGGTGAATCCTCAACATTACAGAGGTACATAATGGAGTCAGGCGTGTACCTCAAACATTACACAGGTACATAAAGGGTCCATGGGAGTGTAGCCTCAACATTACAGAGGTAACATAATGGTGTCCAGGGTGTTTACCTCAACATTACAGAGGTACATAATGGGTCCAGGCGAGTGTAACTCAACACAATACAGAGGTACATTATTGGGTCCAGGTGAGGTGTACTTCAACATTACTCAGAAGGATCAGTATAAATTGAGAGTCCAGGGAGTGGTAACTCTAACATGTACGAGGATACAATAATGGGTCCAGGGAGTTGTTACCTCAACATTACTCAAGTGGATAATGGGGTATCCAAGGGAGCTGTTACTCAACATTACACAGGTACATAATGGTTCCAGGGGGCACTGTACCTCAACATTACAGAGTACATAATGGGTCCAGAGGAGTGTACCTCAACATTACAGAGGTACATAATGGGTCCAGGGAGTGTACCTCAACATTACAAGGTACATAAAGGGTCCAGGGGCTTTTAACCCCAACATTACAGAGGTACATAATGGGTCCCAGGGAGTGTACCTCAACATTTACAGAGGTACATAATGGGTCCAGGGAGTGTACCTCAACATTACAGAGGTACATAATGGGTCCAGGGAGTGTTTCCTCAACATTACACAGGTACATAATGGGTCCAGGGAGTGTACCTAAACATTACAGAGGTACATAATGGGTCCAGGAGTGGGACCTCAACATTACAGAGGTACATAATGGGTCCAGGGAGTGTACCTCACATTACGAGGACATAATGGGTCCAGGGAGTGTACCTCAACATTACAGAGGTACATAAAAGGGTCCAGGAGGTGTACCTCAACATTACAGAGGTACATAAATGGGTCCAGGGAGTGTACCTCAAACCATTACAGAGGTACATAATGGGTCCCGGGTGTCACCTCAACATTACAGAGGTACATAATGGGTCCAGGGAGTGTTACCTCAACATTACAGAGGTACATAATGGGTTCCCGGGAGTGTACCCCTAACATTACAGAGGTACATAATGGGTCCAGGGAGTTTTACCTAACATTACAGAGGTCATAATGGGGTCCAGGGAGTGTACCTCAACATTACAGAGGTACAAAATGGGTCCAGGGAGTGTACTCAACATTACAGAGGTACATAATGGTTTCCCGGGAGTGTTAAACCCCAACATTACAAGGTAGGGACATAAGGGTCCAGGGAGTGTACCTCAACATTACAGAGGTACATAATGGATCCAGGGACTGTACCTCAAAAAATTACAGAGGTACATAATGGGTCCAGGAACTGTCCTCAACATTACAGAGGTACATAATGGGGTCCAGGGACTGTACCTCCAACATTACAGAGGTAACATAATGGGTCCAGGGACTGTACTCAACTTTTCACAGGTACCCTAATGGATCCAGAGACTGTACCTCAAACATTACAAAAGGTACATTAATGGATCCAGACACTGTACCTCAAACATTACAGGGTACATAATGGGTCCAGGGGACTGTACCTCAACATTACACAGGTACATAATGAGTCCAGGGACTGTACTCAACTTACAGAGGTACATAATGGGTACAGAGACGTACCTCAACATTACACAGGTAACATAATGGGTCCAGGGACTGTACCTCAACATTACAAAATGGGACATAATGGTCCAGGGGCTGGGACCTCAACATTACGAGGTACATAATGGATCCAGAGACTGTACCTCAACATTACAGAGGTACATATGGATCGGGGACTGTACCTCAACATTACAGAAAGGTACGTAATGGGTCCGGGACTGTACCTCAACATTACACAGGTACATAATGGGTCCGGGACTGACCTCAACATTCATAGGTACATAAAAGGGTCCAGAGACTGTACCTCAACCCTTACACAGGTACATAATGGGTCCAGGGACTGTACCTCAACATTACCAGAGGTACATAATGGGTCCAAGGACTGTACCCTCAACATTACAGAGGTACATAATTGGGTCCAGAGACGTAACCCCAACTTACAGGATACATAACGGTCAGGGACTACTCAACATTACACAGGTACAAAAATGGGTCCAGGGACTGTACCTCAAACATTACATAGGTACATAATGGGTCCAAAGGACTGTACCTCAAACATTACACAGGTACATAATGGGTCCAAGGGACTGTACTAATTTCAGAGGTACAAATGGGTCCCAAGGGGCTGTCCTCAACATTTCCAAAGGGACATAATGAGTCCAGGGACTGTACCTCAACTTTTAAAAGGTTAAAAATGGTCCCAGGGACTGTACTCAACTTACAGAGGTAATAAGGATCCCGAGACTTTTACCTAAATTTCGAGGGTTTCTAATGGATCCAGGACTGTTCCTCACTTACAGGGACTTTAAAGGGTCCGGGACTGTACCTCAACATTACCAGGTACATATGGGCCCCGGGGTGTACCTCAAATTACAAGGTACATAATGGGCCCGAGAATGTACCTCAACTTACCAGGGCATTAAAGGGTCCCGGGGGTGTCCTCAAATTACGAGGACTATGGATGCAGGGACTGTACCTCAACATTACGAGGCAAAAAGGGTGCAGGGCTGTACCTTAACTTACGAGGTACATAAAGGATGCAGGGACTGTACCTCAAATTTTTGAGGTCTAATTGGTTTCGGGACTGTACCTCAACATTACACAGGTACATAAGGATGCGGGGGCTGACCCAACATTCAGAGGTACATATGGTGCGGGACTGTCCCCAAATTACACGGTAATAATGGATGAGGGATGACCCCTTACCAAACCCCACCCCTTCCCCCCTTTTTCCCCAAACCCCCCCTTACCCGGGTTTCCCCAAACCAATT
>NW_026480866.1:0-10000 GCF_026875155.1 Cherax quadricarinatus
CTTGGGAATTCTTGTCCCCCATTTTACAAGTATCCCACTTTAATTTTAAAAGTAAAATAAACTTATTTACTTATTCCTGTATATCTCCTTTCATTGTAACTGATTTTCACGCAGCTGAGATAGTTGTTTTAAAATTTTAAAGGGTTTTAAATATAATTTTACAAGGACCACAGTGGAATTTTTTTCACTGTGTTTCAGTGTGTCTGACTTTTTTTGGGTTATCATAAGTAATTTCACTGTGTATAACTGTACTTATGTGTGCCTGTGCCTAAATAACTTATTTATCGCCACCATCATTACCAAAAAACCTTAATAAAGCGGAACGTTGGGTAGTGTAGTAGTAGTGCTAGCAGCAACACTATTAAAAATAGTAACAGTACAAACCATTTCTAGAAGCACCAACGCTAGACGCACCAAACACAAAAAGCAGTGCTGAAATATGGCTATCACAGTAGCAACTTTAGCCAAACACGAAAATAACTCAACGTATAAAATCCCAAGTTAAAATCCATAGTAGAAAAAACTAAAAACTACTAAATTTGTACTTCTACTTAAAAAAAATTAACTCGTGTGTGTGTGTGGTGTGTGTTTTGTGTGTGTGTGTGTGGTGTGTTGTGTGTGGTGTTGTGTGTGTGTGTGTTGGGGTGTGTGTGGGGTGTGAGTTACCGTTTGTTAATGGCACTTATCGCTAAAGACACTTGGCCTGTTGTGAATTGTGTGAAATATGTGTGTAAGGGGACGATTATATATTTTTCTCGTTGTCTTGAGGCAGTGATGCCTGCAATATAAACAGCGAAGGGTGCATTTTGATATCTTTTAATGTAATATCAACTGTTCGGATTAACATGTGCTCTACTTAGAATGCAGTAAATTTACGCACAGGATGAGTATTCTCACCCTACAAACTACAGCAGTACAGCAACAAATTTTGCGGTGATTTGACTTCATTATTTCTTTCATTTTGAAATATTACCCGCAGTATTTGACCACAACAGTCAAGCCAGGGGGTTGTTTACTGCTAGGTGAAAAGGGACAGCAGTTGTGATATGACTGGTTTAGCGTCTCCACTGCCGAGAATCGATCTCTTTCAGTGTATACCGACTGCTTGAACGAGTAAGCAAAAAGTGATTGAGTGAATGTGGTGTGGTGTATGGGGTGTGTGTTTTGTGTGTGTGTGTGTGTTAGAGAGAGAGGAGAGAGAAGGGGAGAGAGAAGAGAGGGGGAGAGAAGAGAGAGAGAGAGAAAACAGACCGGGACAGACAGACAGACAGACCCTAGAAGCAACTAAGGTGACATACAGGTAACTATGGAGAGAGGGAGAAACTGATTAACAATCCCTGTCAACGAAGACGGGGAATATACCCCATCACGGGGGGGTTTATTTCTTAAATTATCCCTCCACTTTGGGAGAATTCCTCGAGGTGTTCCTGACAACTATATTATGTGGGTCGAGATCCAGCTCCTGGGCCCCACTATAGCCGATCGGCGTGAGAGCCCTTATTAACGCCATGAGATTTTGATGAGCTCATTTGCAATTTGTTTATCTAAGTGTACTCCAACTACCACTCTCACTCCCATTTTATTTTTGTTGTAACTCCAGGATAATTGGTTGTTAAATTTGTTTTAATGTTCCAGTGTATGGGTCTCATATATCCACTTCGTCGATACATCTATCTTGTACGTTGTGACCATGTCTCTGCTCCTTCGTTCCTCCAGTTTTGTAAGTTTTAGTTTTTCGAGTCTCTACTCATAGCCTCACAGCCTTAATCTTGGGGACTAGCCTGGTAGCAAATGTCTGCACCTTCCCAAGCTTTCTTACGTACGTGTGGGGTGTGTGTGTGTGTGTGTGTGTGTGGGGTTTGTGTGTGTGGGGTGCTCAACCTATTGTGGTTGCAGGGGTCGAGTCTTAGCTCCTGACCCCGTCTCTTCACTGGTTTTGCTACTGGGTCCTCTCTCTCCCTGCTCCATGAGCTTTATCAAACCTCGTCTTAAAACTATGTATGGTTTCTTCCTCCCTACGTCACTTTCTAGGCTATTCCACTGCCTGACATATCTATGACTGAAGAAATACTTCCTAACATCCCTTTGACTCATCTGAGTCTTCAATTTCCCAATTGTGACCCCTTGTTTCTGTGTCCCCTCCCTGGAACATCCTTTGTCACCTTGTCTATTCCGCGCAGTATTTTATATGTGTTATCATGTCTCCCCTGACCCTCCTGTCCTCCAGTGTCGTCAGGCATATTTCCCTTAAACCCTTTTCTTCATAGGACTTTTTCCCTTAGCTCGGAACTAACCTTGTCGCAACCTTTGCACTTTCTCTAATTTCTTGACGTGCTTGATCAAGTGCGGGTTCCAAACAGGTGCTGCATACTCCAGTGTGGGCCTGACGTACACGGTGACAGTGTTTAACGATTCCTTACTAAAGTATCGGAACGCTGTTCTCAGGTTTGCCAGGCGCCATATGCTGCAGCAGTTATCTGGTTGATGTGTGCTTCCGGAGACATGCTCGGTGTTATACCTCACTTCAAGATCTTTCCCTTGAGCGAGGTTTGCAGTCTTTGGCCACCTAGCCTAGGGGTGTGTGTGTGTGTGTGGGGGTGGGGTGTGTGTGTGTGTGTGTGTGTGTGTGTGTGGGGTGTGTGGTGGTGTGTGTGTGTGTGTAACTAAGCGAAATACGTCTAATCAAATTAACGGCTGCAGTGCGTGCAAATTACACACACACACAAACACACAAAACAAAAACACACCACACACACCACACACACACAAGATGGGACAGGGGAGGCCTACTCTTTTGAAAACAGTCACACCTGGTGCTGGTGTCCAGGGCAAGCTGACCCAAGGTTTACAAACTCGGAGACAAGAATCACCAAAAATGCCTCAAATACACACCGTAAAAGGCAAAAAATAGGAAAAGATTCTTCACATAATCGGCAACAGTGTTTGTGGATGTGACACAAGCAGCCAATGTTGGCTAAATCTCCGCATGGTAGGGAAGGAGTGGGGGAAGAGTGCACAGAGTGAGGGGAAAGAGAGAGTGAGGGGAAAGAGAAAGTGAGGGAGAGTGGATAAGGGAAAAGAGAAAGTTAGGGAGATTTGGATAGAGTGAGGGGAAGAAAAGTGGGGGAGAGGGGGTAGAGTGAGGGAAAAGAGAAAGTGAGGGAGAGTGGATAGAGTGAGGGTAAAGAGAAAGTGAAGGAGAGTGGATAGGGGGAAAAGAGAAAGTGAGGGAAATGGATAGTGGGGGGAAAGAGAAAGTGGGGGAGAGTGGATAAAGTGAGGGGAAAGAGAAAGTGAGGGAGAGTGGGATAGAGTGATGGAAAAGAGAAAGTGAGGAGAGTGGATAGAGTGAGGGGGAAAGAGAAAGTGAGGGAAAAGTGGATAAATTGAGAGAGAGGAGATAAAGTCAGGGAGAGGAGATAGAGTGAGAGGGTTAAGGGTGTAATAAAAGGGGTAGCAGATGAAAAAATAAATGTTGGGGAAAGTTGTAGGGATAAGAGAGGAGAGAGAGTGTGATGATGTATCGCAGTAAAATGTAAAGTATCCAATGTGTGTGTGTTTTATACATAGTCGTGCCGAATAGGCAAATTTGCGATTTTGGGTTTTAAAAATAGCAACCGCTCATCTTGCCATATAGGACAAGCGAAAATTTGTGTATGCAATAATTTCGCCAAAACTCATTCTGAACCTAACGAAAAACTTATATTTCACTGTGTTTGTTTAATATTAAATTATTGTAAAAACAAACTAAATAAATTTAGTTGGGTTAGGTTAAAATAAACTGTTCTTTTTATAAAAAGGTTAGGTAAGTTTTCTAAGATTCTTTTGCTGCAAAATTAAAAAATTTCACATTAACATTAATGAAAAAATATATCTTTCAAGAAATAAAAAAAAAAAACCATACCACGGCGGGATTTGAGCCCGGGGTCAGAGTCTCAAAACTCCAGACCGTCGCGTTAGCCACTGGACCAGCTAGCCACAATAAGATTCGTCCAACTAGGTATTTTTCTACACCATAGGAATTTTTAGCATAGGCACCACTGTGTCCACAAATGCAAGTTTTTAACAGACGAATCTTCCGCTAGCAGGGCCGTGACGAACTCTAGCTCAAGTCCCCTCAAAGCCGTCAACATGACTTGCATTTGTGGTCACAGTAGTTATGCTAACCTTCCTATGGTGTAGAAATACACTATTGTATAAAGGTGGCAGCAAAGCATTAGCTAGAACTATAGACCAATAGCTCGGGACGTCCCACATCATAAAACTTTGAAAGTGCTAAAAAGCAGGATTGCAAATCACCTGGATCCCAAAATCTGCACACATCCGGGGCCCAAACATGGGTTCAGGGCAGGTCGCTCCTGCCTCTCACAACTACTGGATCACTATGACATGGCCTTGGATCACTGGAAGAAAATCAGAATGCAGATGTAATATACACAGACTTTGCAAAAGCATTTGACAAATGCGATCATGGCGTAAATAGCCCATAAAATACGTGCTAAAGGAATAACTGGGAAAGTGGGAGATGGATCTTCAACTTCCTAACAAATCGAACACAAAGAGTAGTGGTCAACAGAGTTAAATCGGAGGCTGCCATAGTGAAGAGCTCTGTTCCACAAGGCCCCCATCTTATTCCTTACCTCATATCAGACATAGACAGAGTTTAACACCACAGCACCGTATCATCCTTTGCGGATGAATAGGATCTGCATGAGGCGTCATCTGCTGAGGACGCGGTTAACCTCCAAGAAGATATAAACAAATTTTTCCAGTGGGCAACGGTAAACAATATCATGTTCATGAGAAAAATTTCCCAATACTCCGTTTGGAAAACTGGAGGAGATAATAACTAGAACAGAGTATACTATGACTCCGGCCATACAAAGAGCGGAAAAATAATGTAAGGGACCTGGGAGTAGTAATGTTGAGGACTAAATTTCAAGGATCACAACAGTGCACGATCGCACGTGCAAAGAAATGATAGGATGGATAATGAGAACTTTCAAAACGAGAGATGCCAATCCCTTTGATGATCCTTTTCAAATCACTTGTTCTCTCTAGGCTGGAATACTGCTGTACATTAACATCTCCATTCAAGCGGGTGAAACGCAGTCTAGAGAGTGTACAGGACCCTTTTTACTGCACGAAATAAGTTCTGTAAAGGGCACCTTAACTACTAGGAACGCTTGGAAGCACTTGACTTGTACTCGTTGGAACGCGGGAGGAGAGATATATCATAATCTACACTTGGAAATCTTGGGGGGAATGGTCCCCAAATCTGCACACAGAAATCACTCCCTACAAAAGTAAAAGGACGGGCAGGCGAATGCAAAATGCCCCCAATAAAAAGAAAGGGCGCCATTGGTACACTAAGGGAAAACACCATAAGTGCCCGGGGCCCAAAACTGTTCCAACAGCCTCCCATCAAGCCCTTAGGGGAAATTGCCAATAAACCCCCTGGCTGCCTTCAAGAGAGAGCTGGACAGATACCTAAAGTCAGTGCCGGATCAGCCGGGCTGTGGCTCGTACGTTGGGCTGCGTGCGGCCAGCAGTAAAAGCCTGTTGATCAGGCCCCGATCCATCGGGAGGCCTGGTCATGGACCCGGGGCCCCGGGGGGGTTGATCCCGGAATAACCTCCAGATAGTGTCCCGATAGTATAGCTGGTCCAGTGGCTAACGAGACGGTCTGGAGTTTTGAGGCTCTCTGACGCGGGTTCAAATCCCGCCCGTGGTATGTTGTTTTGCAATTTCCCGTCATTACGATTTCGTGTGTCATAAGAGAAAATTTTAGAAAGGACTTAATTTTAAATGAGTTCTTGCTAAATTGACCAGTTTAAAATATTCGGCACGACATAAAATTTTATATAATAATATATTTATTTTAAAATATATATAAAATATATATATATATATATTATATATATATATATATATATAATAATATATATAATCACGTAAACAGGTGATTTTTTAAATTATCAAAACAACCCCTGTGAAAAGTAGTGAAATTCCAAGCGCTTTCGTCACTACTCACATTGTCAAGGAACTATGATAGTTCCTTGATAATGTGAGTAGTCACAAAAGCGCTTGGAATTTCACTACTCTTCACAGTGGTTGTTTTGCATGCATATATATATATATATATATATATATATATAATATATATATATATATATAATACATACACACACACACACACACACACACACACACACACACACACACACACACCGTATGGGCGTGCTACCTGCCTGGAGTCTACCTGGAGGGTATTCCGGGGATCAACGCCTCGCGTGGATCAGGGTCTGATCACCAGGCTGTTACTGCTGGCCGCACGTAGTCCAATGTACGAACCACAGCCCGGCTAATCTGGCACTGACTTTGGGTATCTGTCTAGCTCCCTCTTGAAGATCACCAGGGGTCTATTGGTAACTTCCCTTATGGCTGGTGGGAGGCTGTTGAACAGACACTTACTGTGTTGTCTCTTAGTGTACCAGTGACGCTCCTACTTTTCACTGGGGGTATGTTGCATCACCTGCCAAGTCCTTTGCTTTTGTATGGAGTGATTGCTGTGTGCAGATTAGGGACCAGTCCCTCCAGAATCTTCTTGGTTCGTTATTATTGTCAACATAACTTCCAGATGTATTCTAACAGCAACTGTTGGAACTTACCTGGAAGGTATGTTGATGACAATGACTTTGAACCGATTTTGGTAGGAGAATTTTGCACATATGCTTCTAGAAATCATTGAAATAGATTAAAGCAAAGAACCTAACTCGTTAGTTAATTTATTACACTATATAATACTGCCGTACTTTTTTTTTTTTTATAGTTATTTTTTCAAAAGAATAATTTCGTAATTTTGGTTTCTTTATACGCATAAGAACGTAAGATATTAAACAAGACAGAGGGTGGGAGAGTGTGAGGGAATGATGGGAAGAGTGGAGAGGGGAAGAGAAGGGGTTGGAGAGGTGAAGGAAAGGGGGTTGGAGAAGGGAAGCAAAGGGGGTTGGAGAGGGGAAGGAAAGGGGTGGAGAGAGGAAGGGGTGGGAGTGAGAGGGGAAAGAGAGGCTGTATAAAAAAGAGGGAAGGGGATGGGAAAAAGGAGATAGGGAGGTGGTGCTAGGGAAGGGGGTGCTACCCTTCATAAAGTGTGAACACCCCGGGAATGTCGCTAATGGCATGCCACCCTTGATAACTGATGATGCTTCACTTGATAACCGCCTGGGGAGGTGCTGGGGGGGTGCTGGGTGGAGGTGCTGGGTGGAGGTGCTGGGGTGAGGGTGCAGGGTGGAGGTGCTGGGTGGAGGTGCTGGGGTGGAGTTGCTGGTGCGGGGGGTGCAGGGGGAGGTACTGGGTAGTGTGCGGGGGTGGAGGTGCTGGGTGGAGATGCGGGGCAGAAGTGCTGGTGTGGAGGTGTAGGGGGTGGTGGTGCTGGTGTGGAGGTCAGGGGTGAAGGTGTTGGGGGGGAGGTGCCCGGGGTGGAGGTGCAGGGGTGGTGCTGCAAGGGAGGTGGTGCAAGTGAGGTGGTGCAAGGGAGGTGGTGAAAAAGGGGGTGGAGGTGCAAAGGGTAGAGATGCAGGGGAGATGGAGATGCAGAGGAGGTGAAGGGAGGTGGAGGTGCAGGGGAAGTAAATGTGGAGGTGTAGGGGAAGAAGAAGATGAAAATGGCAGGGAAGGAGGACATGGTTTTTTTTCATTAAAAAAAAAAAAAGATACAATCACCAGGGCTGCTACACTTCTCTATAAAATAATAAGAGTGAGAAAAAACCTATGTTTTTCCCTCTCACATGCCATCACACAGGGTGGACTTTTAACATGAAGTAATGAAATCTGTCAGCCAGAGCTGGACAAGTATTCCACTAAGGGTTCAGTGGCTACTTCACCTTCAAATACTTCCTTACAGCAGATCTAGAACTTATTAATTTCCTGGGAATACTCTCAGGGTGGCTTATTTCTCCTACACACAAGAAAAATTTTTTAGAAATTTATTTTCATCACAGAGGCAACACAAAACTATAAAAGAAACTAAATATTACTAAACTATATTTATCTCTCTATAAATACATACATGTCGACAGTACGAATTTACTGATGCAACAACTTCGCCACAATCATGTTGGGTCATAAAAGAACAAACACTACTTCTATATTAAGCTACACCAAACAAATATAAACCAAAAGGAAGGTAAGTTTGGCGTGGCTAAGCTAGTTTCGTGCAAAATAAAACACTACACACTATCTTAAATCAGATTATTATCAATTCTTTATCGGGAGGAAAGGGGACCCAAGGAAAGGGGTAAGAGTTAATGCATAAAGGGGATTATCCGTACTGTCTTAAAGGGCGGAACGGGATAAATTCCTCAAACCAGTTTCTGGTCAGTCGGGCTGAGCAGGCACCTATGGAAAATCACGGAACTGGTTGTTTCCCGAAAACCCTTTAGACCTCCCTTTGTTGGACTGCGGGGAGGGGAAAAAAAGGGAGGGAGGAGCATGGACCCACACATGCCTACTCGACGTTGTTACCCTTTCTTTTACATTTTTAATTTTTAAGACTAATCTAAAAATGAAGCCTCCATAGGCTAAAAATACTACTACTTACAAAACATTAAGCTACGCTAGTTAGACATACAGTACTTTAGTGTCTATGGTTACCTCTCACGGCCTACACAAATTGACAACCAAGCCGGATTTGTGCCGGTGACCAGGCACTTAGCCTACCGGCTTTCAGCCCAAAGAAAACCCATAGCCGTGAAGAGGCGAGTTCACGAAACTCTGCCTAACTGTGCCTAACTAAAGCAGGTAATTAGGACGACTTATGCTACGACAGGCCTTTGTGCAGTAAAGTACTCTGCATTTCACGACAAAAAAATGACTTTTCCCCGCTACTAAAAGACAGTTGTAAAAATTTTTTTATTCAACAAGCATCTCAGGGGTCCCGACAGAAGTACCGTAGATTCCCGAATAAGTACCCCTTTGTATCATTAAATGCGCATTTCTTGTATGACTTTATTGGGGCTAAACAGCATGAAGGGTCTTACCACATCAGTTCACCAGAGATGCAAATACCTGCAACCGGCCTGCTACGCTACACTACGAAAAACGCAATAAGTGTCCGGGGCCCAAGACTGTTCAACAGCCTCCCACCAGCAATAAGGGGCATAACAGGAAGAAACCCCCCCGGGTTTTCTTCAAGAGGGAGCTGGAGATACCTCAAGACGGGCCGGATCCAGCCGGGCTGTGGTTCGTACGTTGGATTGCGTGCGGCCAGCAGTAAAAAGCCTCGTTGATAAGGCCCTGATCCACCGGGAGGGTGGTCGTGGACCGGGCCGCGGGGGCGTTGATCCCCGGAATGGGCCCCCCAGGTAGTCTAGAGGTATAGGTAAGAGTTCAAGTATCTAGAAAAAAGGGGTAGCGGGTTTTCCGGGCTGAATTCCACCGATGACTTGATTGGATCCTAACCTATCAGTCATAACCACAGACACCCTCTATTCTAAAATAGCACCAAAAAGCCTGAACTGTCAGGAGGCCTGGTCTGGAAAACCCGGCGGCAGAGACGGTGACCTCGGGAAGCTAATGCAAGTAACTTGCAGATAGTTGCAAGGAATAAATATAAGGGGTAAAAAAAAAAAAAGCAGAATATTGTAAGACTAGGATAGTGAGGGTGGAAGGGTGAACAGGGAGTCGGGGGGCGAAACAGATAAGGAATGGGTAGAGGGGAGAGAAGGGATGGGAGTAGTCGGGAGAAGGAATGTAACAACACTCGGGCAGGAGGGTACGGTAATGGACATTGGCACCGCTACAAAGCAGAACAGTGGGAAGTTAACTTCAGAAAACATTTACGTCACATGTTCACCCCCGTACATAAATACGTAAGAACGAGTACGCACGCACGCACGAACGCACGCCACACACACACACACACACACACACACACACACACACACACACACACATTCACACACACATTCACACACACATTCACACACACGCACTCACA